>CM065661.1:3846298-3872391 GCA_033220385.1 Triplophysa yarkandensis | reverse complement strand
TACCGCTTCATTGTCTCCTCGACTATTGTAAGTCGCTTTGGATAAAAGCGTCTGCTAAATGACTAAATGTAAATGTAAATGTAAACACTGTTACTGCAGGAGCTTCTAACACAGCACAAGTGTGTACTCTAGTGACCATACTCTATAATGCAGTTAGTACACAAATAAACAACTTATATATATATATATCACAACACATATCACAACATAACCTAGACAGTGAATAATATACAATTTAACCTCAAACAACATAATGATCAGAGTATTTAAACACCCAAATCTGCCAATAGAATTAGAGATTCTATTTAAACAGTTATTTTATATTATAAAGTGACACAAAATAATAGCTAACATATGTTAACTGCTAACAACAATTGAGATATTGAGATTAACATTAATACAAATATTCAACATTAATAAAAATATTCAACATTAATACAAATATTTAACATTAATAAAAATATTTAACATTAATAAAAATATTTAACATTAATAAAAATATTAAACATAAATACAAATATTCAACATTAATAAAAATATTCAACATTAATAAAAATATTCAACATTAATAAAAATATTCAACATTAATGAAAATATTCAACATTAATAAAAATATTCAACATTAATAAAAATATTCTACATTAATAAAAATATTCAACATTAATGAAAATATTCAACATTAATAAAAATATTCAACATTAATACAAATATTCTACATTAATACAAATATTCAACATTAATAAAAATATTCAACATTAATAAAAATATTCAACATTATTACAAATATTCAACATTAATAAAAATATTCAACATTAATAAAAATATTCAACATTATTAAAAATATTCAACATTAATACAAATATTCAACATTATTAAAAATATTCAACATTAATAAAAATATTCAACATTATTACAAATATTCAACATTAATACAAATATTAAACATTAATACAAATATTCAACATTAATACAAATATTCAACATTAATACAAATATTCAACATTAATACAAATATTCAACATTAATACAAATTTTAAACATTAATACAAATATTCAACATTAATACAAATATTCAACATTAATACAAATATTCAACATTAATACAAATATTGTGTTTGAGTTTAACACAAAATAATTCATACCTTATAAGGTCAGGTTAAAGGAGTTCGGTTAAACAAAAGTGAGGGGGGTCATATAATCTAAAGTGTCATAAGATGGCTCTTGCATATTTTGAATCTTTTATGAATAACACACACAGATATATATAAGTTTATATATATATATAAAGAGTGTGAGGTTAACGTATTATATACTTTGAGTACATTTAAATGAATTGTTATATTTAAGTTCCCCCCTCTCTCAGTTGTCAGTTGGTTTGGTCCGATCAGGCTTGCGGAAGCTGCGCTGAAAACCGGAAGTTTGGGCGGTGGTTGAACGCGCTTGCAGATTCTCCTCAGATTGTTCGGTAAGATTCTTAATACAATAAACATAAATATAATCACAATATAATAAATATAATATAATCACACACTTCTCGTTTATCACAAAACATAAAGATTGTGTTTTTATATTCGATTAAAGGTTTATTTGTATAAAGAACGATCGGGCTTATATCGACCCGCTGTGACTCCTCGAGAAGCCTCGTAAAGGACTTTTATTATCTCATCACAATATTTAATTAAATTATTTATTTATTAAATGTTTATTTTCTTAAATCAGGAGATTATGTTTGATCAGGACTGTAAATGTGAGTCTTGTTTTAGGCCTTCAGGATTTGTCCTCATTAAAGTGTCTATAAATACATTAAATGGGTCACAGATGTGGGTTGTCATCATTCACTTTATTAATCATTTAACTGTTCACTTTATACACTTTTATTTAAACATAGTTTACCATTTTATTAATAATCTGACCCAAATTGGCTTACTTTCTACACTTTTACTCAATTGATGTCTTAAGATGCTTGGAGATCCAAACCCAGTGGTTTAATTTAATATTATTTATAAATTATTAATTTAGTATTCACTGATATTGATATAACTCTTTTATATTGAGCTGATAGAGATTAATATTGTTTTCTAATTATGAAATAAAAGACAAACACAAAGTAAACAAGTGGTTTAATTTAATATTATTTATAAATTATTAATTTATGGTTTAATTTAATATTATTTATAAATTATTAATTTAGGATTCACTGATATTGATATAACTCTTTTATATTGAGCTGATTGAGATTAATATTGTTTTCTGAGCATGAAATAAAAGACAAACACAAAGTAAACAAGTGGTTTTATTTCAAACCTTTAGAATAGTTTGAACTGATCTGTGATCTGTAGTTATTATATAATTCTATCGCCAACTTGACTTAAGATAAAACACAAATAAGTCTAGAGATCTGTAATGTCCGGTAACAAACATGAGAAGTGCTTCGGCCGGCAGAAATAAAACATTATTTATCAGCCTAAAGATATCAACTTCATGTCATTATTAGACCATTAATAATACTCAATTATCATTGGCCGATATCTGTGGTATAATCACACATGGACTGGTGAATATAAGAGTTTATAACATAGGATTTTAAGTCTCCTGGTCTGAAATTGTCCAGCCCGGAGCGATCCGAGAAGTCCGATTGTTGGGCATCAACGTGTCAAACACCGTTTGTTAAGTTTGTGTCTGCAAAGATTTATGAAATGTTTTACTCTGTTCTTGAAGAACAGTTGTCCAATCGGAGATGGATCTCACAATGATGTGAAAAACACATCAGAACATATCATCGTATTGACTTTGAGTGTTTTGCGCTAATGTTATTGTTGCTCTTTTGTGTTATTGTCATTCAGGTAACGCCAAATACAGCCAAAATGTCAAGCAAACGCGCCAAGGGAAAGATCACCAAGAAGCGCCCTCAGCGCGCGACCTCCAATGTCTTTGCTATGTTCGACCAGTCGCAGATTCAGGAATTCAAAGAAGCGTTCAACATGATCGATCAGAACCGCGACGGGTTTGTAGATAAGGAGGATCTGCATGACATGCTGGCATCTCTTGGTAAGGTTTTGAGTACTGTTACTCATTAAACTTCCACCCGGAATATTGTGTTGCTGTAGAACCATCCAGACATGAAGTTTTTCAAACTTTCTTTCATGTCCTTCAGGAAAGAACCCAACAGATGACTATTTGGAGACAATGATGACAGAAGCTCCGGGTCCTATAAACTTCACCATGTTTCTTACTATGTTTGGTGAGAAACTGAATGGCACAGATCCGGAAGACGTTATCCGAAATGCTTTTGCCTGCTTCGATGAGGAAGGAACAGGTAACTTATCTTATCTAAAATCCAAGTAACGAGCTTTTTTATTGCATATTAATGTTGTTTACATTCAAGTTGGTCAAAACTGATGAGTGAAATATAAAATAACTGAATTAAATCCAACTCTCTCAGGCTTCATTCATGAGGACTACTTGCGAGAACTTCTGACCACCATGGGCGATCGCTTCACAGACGAGGAGGTTGATGAGCTCTTCAGAGAAGCACCCATCGATAAAAAGAGCAATTTTAACTATGTGGAGTTCACCCGTATTCTCAAACACGGAGCCAAAGACAAGGATGATTAAATGTAAAACAAACTGCATCCAGTCACAGTCCCCTTCCTTTAATAAATCCTAACTTAGGAACTTTTCTCTACTGTCCCACCTGGCTTGAGCTTCTGTAGGACTTAAGCTATATTCCTGCATATATATGTACGGGAAATAAAGGTGACCTCTGTAAAACCTTTTTAGAATATGACTTTATGTGAATGGTTCTTAAAACAGTATCACCAAAAATGTTTGATTAAACTTAAATACTGGATATGGGTCTGTGCACAGTTAAGTTGTTTTAATACTTCTGGCACGAGGTGAAAGTTACAGTGTTTTCAATTATGTCAGTTCTATCAGTTCCACCGTGATCATCTATACGCTTTTGGTTTGTTTGTAGTTCTGAATCCAGGGATCGCAACCTTTTTTTCTTATGTTGTCCATGTCTTGAATTTGTATTACAGAGTGTAATCTTTGAGTTTACTTATGGCTAGTCGCACACAGACGAGATGTAAAGTGTCAAACCTCAGAAACAGGATCTTATTCCGCTGTTCATTAAAACTGGATGCTATGTGAAAATGTTGTTGTTTTAGCATTTGATCTGTCATGGCCTGATCTAACTGAATTTTTACATTTTATAATATGAACTATTTTGAATAAATGACTTATTAAACAGTCCCTTTAAGTTTTCTCGGTTTTTATGAGCTAGATCAAAATGAGCAAATATTTCAGAATATTTACAAGGAACATCTACTAACATAGTAGTAGGGGAAAAAATCAATGGTGGTCAAGGGTTATTCCTAACTGTTCTTAATAAACAATAATACTGTGATATTATTAATATTAATTTACCGTGACTTATATCCTCTGTCAGGTTTGTCTGTTTCAGTAAGCATTAGTTATTATGAACTGAAAGATAGGATGCTTGTAATCAAACAGGTCTTGGACGTCATTGCGTACCAGTGTAGGAAAAAATACATTTTTGATTTGTCTAACATAAAATGAGATATTTAGAAGAATGTTGGAAAACAGAAACGTTGGTTACAAGCATTGATGTGAAATCTTTCTCTGTGTTTACCCAAACAAAGACATTGAAACAGGGTTGTAGGGAGAATAATTCATGACATCATTACCATATTTGGGTGAACTATCTTTTAATAATCTTTAATAAATATCTCAGGACTTTATATGAACAAATGTATTATAATCTTATATTACAATATTTCTGACCTTTAACCTTTAATGTGTGGAAAAGAGCTTTTTTACTGTTAACAGATCATTTTAATATTCATTCATCATTAATGACATTAGTGTTTTAATGCTACTAAATACTCCAATGTTACTAAATACTCCAATGTTACTAAATACTCCAATGTTACTAAATACTCCAATGTTGCTAAATACTCCAATGTTGCTAAATACTCCAATGTTGCTAAATACTCTAATGTTGATAAATATTCTAATGTTGATAAATACTCTAATGTTGATAAATACTCCAATGTTGCTAAATACTCTACTGTTGATAAATACTCTAATGTTGCTAAATACTCCAATGTTACTAAATACTCCAATGTTGCTAAATACTCTAATGTTACTAAATACTCCAATGTAACCAAGTACTCCAATGTTGCTAAATACTCTAATGTTGCTAAATACTCCAATGTAACTAAGTACTCCAATGTTGCCAAATACTCCAATGTTGCTAAATACTCCAATGTTACTAAATACTCCAATGTTAATAAACACTCTAATGTTACTAAATACTCTAATGTTAATAAATACTCTAATGTTACTAAATACTCTAATGTTACTAAATACTCCAATGTTAATAAATACTCTAATGTTACTAAATACTCTAATGCTGATAAACACTCTAATGTTACTAAATACTCTAATGTTACTAAATACTCTAATGTTACTAAATACTCCAATGTTACTAGATACTCTAATGTTACTAAATACTCTAATGTTAATAAATACTCCAATGTTAATAAATACTCTAATGTTACTAAATACTCTAATGCTAATAAATACTCTAATGTTACTAAATACTCTAATGTTACTAAATACTCTAATGTTACTAAATACTCCAATGTTACTAAATACTCTAATGTTACTAAATACTCTAATGCTAATAAACACTCTAATGTTACTAAATACTCTAATGTTACTAAATACTCTAATGTTACTAAATACTCCAATGTTACCAAATACTCTAATGTCAATAAACACTCTAATGTTGCTAAATACTCTAATGTTAATAAACACTCTAATGTTACTAAATACTCTAATGTTAATAAACACTCTAATGTTACTAAATACTCTAATGTTACTAAATACTCTAATGTTACCAAATACTCTAATGTTACTAAATACTCTAATGTTAATAAATACTCCAATGTTAATAAATACTCTAATGTTACTAAATACTCTAATGCTAATAAACACTCTAATGTTACTAAATACTCTAATGTTACTAAATACTCTAATGTTACTAAATACTCCAATGTTACTAAATACTCTAATGTTAATAAACACTCTAATGTTACTAAATACTCTAATGTTAATAAACACTCTAATGTTACTAAATACTCTAATGTTAATAAACACTCTAATGTTACTAAATACTCTAATGTTACTAAATACTCTACTGTTACCAAATACTCTAATGTCAATAAATACTCTAATGCTAATAAATACTCTAATGTTACTAAATACTCTAATGTTAATAAATACTCAAATGTTAATAAATACTCTAATGCTAATAAATACTCCAATGTTGCTAAATACTCCAATGTTGCTGAATACTCCAATGTTGCTGAACACTCTAATGTTGCTAAATACTCTAATGTTACTAAATACTCCAATGTTACTAAATACTCTAATGTTAATAAACACTCCAATGTTACTAGATACTCTAATGTTAATAAACACTCTAATGTTACTAAATACTCTAATGTTAATAAACACTCTAATGTTACTAAATACTCTAATGTTACTAAATACTCTAATGTTACCAAATACTCTAATGTTACTAAATACTCTAATGTTAATAAATACTCCAATGTTAATAAATACTCTAATGTTACTAAATACTCTAATGCTAATAAACACTCTAATGTTACTAAATACTCTAATGTTACTAAATACTCCAATGTTACTAAATACTCTAATGTTAATAAACACTCCAATGTTACTAAATACTCTAATGTTGATAAACACTCTAATGTTACTAAATACTCTAATGTTAATAAACACTCTAATGTTACTAAATACTCTAATGTTACTAAATACTCTAATGTTACCAAATACTCTAATGTTAATAAATACTCTAATGCTAATAAATACTCTAATGTTAATAAATACTCTAATGTTACTAAATACTCTAATGTTAATAAATACTTTAATGTTAATAAATACTCTAATGTTAATAAATACTTTAATGTTAATAAATACTCCAATGTTGCTAAATACTCCAATGTTGCTAAATACTCTAATGTTACTAAATACTCTAATGTAACTAAATACTCTAATGTTACTAAATACTCTAATGTTACTAAATACTCTAATGTTAATAAATACTCTAATGTTAATAAACACTCCAATGTTACTAAATACTCTAATGTTAATAAACACTCTAATGTTACTAAATACTCTAATGTTAATAAACACTCTAATGTTACTAAACACTCTAATGTTACTAAATACTCTAATGTTACCAAATACTCTAATGTTACTAAATACTCCAATGTTACTAAATACTCTAATGCTAATAAACACTCTAATGTTACTAAATACTCTAATGCTAATAAACACTCTAATGTTACTAAATACTCTAATGTTAATAAACACTCTAATGTTACTAAATACTCTAATGTTAATAAACACTCTAATGTTACTAAATACTCTAATGTTACTAAATACTCTAATGTTACCAAATACTCTAATGTTACTAAATACTCTAATGTTAATAAATACTCCAATGTTAATAAATACTCTAATGTTACTAAATACTCTAATGCTAATAAACACTCTAATGTTACTAAATACTCTAATGTTACTAAATACTCTAATGTTACTAAATACTCCAATGTTGCTAAATACTCTAATGTTAATAAACACTCTAATGTTACTAAATACTCTAATGTTAATAAACACTCTAATGTTACTAAATACTCTAATGTTAATAAACACTCTAATGTTACTAAATACTCTAATGTTAATAAATACTCTAATGTTACCAAATACTCTAATGTTAATAAATACTCTAATGCTAATAAATACTCTAATGTTAATAAATACTCTAATGTTACTAAATACTCTAATGTTAATAAATACTCAAATGTTAATAAATACTCTAATGTTAATAAATACTTTAATGTTAATAAATACTCCAATGTTGCTAAATACTCCAATGTTGCTGAATACTCCAATGTTGCTAAATACTCTAATGTTACTAAATACTCTAATGTAACTAAATACTCTAATGTTACTAAATACTCTAATGTTACTAAATACTCTAATGTTACTAAATACTCCAATGTTAATAAACACTCTAATGTTACTAAATACTCTAATGTTAATAAACACTCTAATGTTACTAAACACTCTAATGCTACTAAATACTCTAATGTTACTAAATACTCTAATGTTACTAAATACTCTAATGTTACCAAATACTCTAATGTTACTAAATACTCCAATGTTAATAAATACTCCAATGTTAATAAATACTCTAATGTTACTAAATACTCTAATGCTAATAAACACTCCAATGTTACTAAATACTCTAATTTTACTAAATACTCTAATGTTACTAAATACTCTAATGCTAATAAATACTCTAATGTTAATAAATACTCTAATGTTACTAAATACTCTAATGTTAATAAATACTCTAATGTTAATAAATACTCTAATGTTAATAGATACTCCAATGTTGCTAAATACTCCAATGTTGCTAAATACTCCAATATTGCTAAATACTCCAATGTTGCTAAATACTCTAATGTTACTAAATACTCAAATGTAACTAAGTACTCCAATGTTGCTAAATACTCCAATGTTACTAAATACTCCAATGTTACTAAATACTCCAATGTTACTAAATACTCCAATGTTGCTAAATACTCTAACGTTGATAAATATTCTAATGTTGGTAAATACTCTAATGTTGATAAATACTCCAATGTTGCTAAATACTCTACTGTTGATAAATACTCTAATGTTGCTAAATACTCCAATGTTGCTAAATACTCCAATGTTGCTAAATACTCTAATGTTGCTAAATACTCCAATGTAACCAAGTACTCCAATGTTGCTAAATACTCTAATGTTGCTAAATACTCCAATGTAACTAAGTACTCCAATGTTGCTAAATACTCCAATGTTGCTAAATACTCCAATGTTACTAAATACTCCAATGTTGATAAACACTCTAATGTTACTAAATACTCTAATGTTAATAAATACTCTAATGTTACTAAATACTCTAATCTTAATAAATACTCTATGTTAATAAATACTCTATGTTAATAAATACTCCAATGTTAATAAATGCTCTAATGTTAATAAACACTCTAATGTTACTAAATACTCTAATGCTAATAAACACTCTAATGTTACTAAATACTCTAATGTTGATAAATACTCTAATGTTACTAAATACTCCAATGTTACTAAATACTCTAATGTTACTAAATACTCTAATGTTAATAAACACTCAAATGTTACTAAATACTCTAATGTTAATAAACACTCTAATGTTACTAAATACTCCAATGTTACTAAACACTCTAATGTTACTAAATACTCTAATGTTAATAAATACTCTAATGTTACTAAATACTCTAATGTTAATAAATACTCTAATGTTACTAAATACTCTAATGCTAATAAATACTCTAATGTTAATAGATACTCTAATGTTACTAAATACTCTAATGTTAATAAATACTCTAATGTTACTAAATACTCTAATGTTACTAAATACTCTAATGTTGATAAATACTCCAGTGTTACTAAATACGCTAATGTTAATAAATACTCCAGTGTTAATAAATACTCCAATGTTACTAAATACTCTAATGTTAATAAATACTTTAATGTTAATAAATACTCTAATGTTGATAAATACTTTAATGTTGATAAATACTCTAATGTTACTAAATACTCTAATGTTAATAAATACTTTAATGTTAATAAACACTCTAATGTTAATAAACACTCTAATGTTACTAAATACTCTAATGTTAATAAATACTTTAATGTTAATAAATACTCCAATGTTGCTAAATACTCTAATGTTAATAAATACTCCAGTGTTACTAAATACTCTAATGTTAATAAATACTTTAATGTTAATAAATACTCCAATGTTACTAAATACTCTAATGCTGATAAATACTCTAATGTTACTAAATACTCTAATGTTGATAAATACTCCAATGTTACTAAATACTCTAATGTTGATAAATACTTTAATGTTAATAAATACTCCAATGTTGCTAAATACTCTAATGTTAATAAATACTCCAGTGTTACTACATACTCTAATGTTAATAAATACTTTAATGTTAATAAATACTCCAATGTTACTAAATACTCTAATGCTGATAAATACTCTAATGTTACTAAATACTCTAATGTTGATAAATACTCTAATGTTACTAAATACTCTGATGTTGATAAATACTCTAATGTTAATAAGTATACTGAGCTGGATCCTCTGGAGATTAATGGGCGGGGCCTGGCCACACACACCCGCCCACCGGAGCGGATTGACCAATCACAGCTTGACTCTCGGCGGTCATGCGCAGTAGTGCAGAATCATGCCGGTTTGTGTAATCCGGACCGGACTCATGTTTGAGAGGTAAATGTGTCACATTCCAGCTTTTAACTTACTTTAAATAACGCATTTCTGTTACTTTCTTCATGTCCATCTGTTATCTGACTTTAGTTCTTGTTCAATGTTAAGCTGTTGGTTGTGTAATGTGACTTTAGCATGGCGGTGCAAGGGCAAAGACATTCATGACGTCTACACTTAAAACCGTGACGTTTACACCGTTCGTTGATGACGTCATGACTTTAAGTTTTAAATAATTATGCAACATTATATATAAATGTTGTTTGTTTCAGTCTTCTTGTTTTATTTCAGATTTCTGACAACAACAGATTATGTCATAATGTGATGCAGATCAATTTAAAAATGTCATAATTATATAAATAATAATTATTATTATATAAGGTATTATATAATTCTATAGTATTGTATTGCTATTTATAGTGATGGTATGCTACAGTAGTACTTTAAAGTCATTACTAATAATATTATAGTCATTAAAATTTGTAATAAAATTTGTAATAAAATTTGTAAAATAAAATTTGTAATAAAATTTGTAAAATAAAATTTGTAATAAAATTTGTCAAATAAAATTTGTAATAAAATTTGTAAAATAAAATTTGTAATAAAATTTGTAAAATAAAATTTGTAATAAAATTTGTAATAAAATTTGTAAAATAAAATTTGTAAATATGTAATAAAATCTTAATGAACAGGAAGTCATTTCTGCTGTCGTGATATTCATTATTCTCTTCTTGTTTTTGTGAATTATTTCAGGGATGTTGTAGGTCTTTCAAATGGCCAGAACTCTGAGACTGCTCAGGCATTTAGGAGTCCATGTGTCTTCATCACTGAGCCCATGTGCGGCTAGACGTCTGTGTTTAACCCGTCCTCACATCTCCACCTTCTGTCCTCCGACATGCTCCACACTAAGATCCGTGTGCACCATACCCCGAGAGCCCCTGTTCCTCATCTCTGGATGTGTTCGCCCCCACCAGGACCTCCTCGCCAGTGGCAGCGGTCAGTCTCTACTGCACCACCTTACCTCTGAAGACGAGCGTGTGTTTTCAGACCGCCTCTCCTCCTGCACATCATCCCAGCAAGTTCTGCGTCTCCTGCGATCTTATCCCGACCTGTCAAGTGGAGCAGCGGCGTCTGTCCTTCACCGACTGGCTGATCTGGAGCAGGACGATGGCTGCGGTCTCAAGAACCCCCAGCCGTTACTGTCAGATGTGACCTTGAACGAACTGTGTTATAAACTGGAGCAGGATTCAGCGGTGTTAGAAGATGAGGTGGTGGTTCGAGCTTTGCTGGGCTGCACGCGCCTCTATCTCGACCCCTGGAGTCGTCTGGTGGTTCGGCTGGTGTCTGAAAGTCAGGAGAGATTGGACTTGGAAAGGCTGAGTGTTGAATCGCTGTGTGGGCTATCGAGGGCTCTGTTTGCGTTGGAGGGACCCGTGTGTGGGATGGTTGAACAGGCAATGACTCAACTCCAAAGTAAAGATCCGACCCGATGGAGTACCGGAGAGCTGGTGGCCGTTTACAGCACGCTGGCGTCCGGTTTGAACGAAGGTGGCCGCTACCCTGAGCTTTTAAATAAAATGAACGCTCAGGCTCTTCGACTTGCTCAGCGGATGGACCCGGCGGCCGTAAGCGAGATACTCGGTGCTTTGGTAAAACTGGAACAAACACAAGCGTTGCCGCTGGTCATCGCTCTGTGCAAGCAAGCCGTCCGTCACATGCAGAACTTTACAGACGCAGAACTATCTGTGGTTTTGTCCGCACTCATGCATTATGGACACAGTGATCACTTTTTCGTGGAAGCTCTCGAGCGCCACGTTCCCAAGGCCGCATTCAGCATGCATGCAGAAACCCTCACCAAGGTGGTGCAGTATTTTAGCCGTCGTCGCATTCTCTCCATGCCCGTTTTTAACGTGGTGGCTGAGAGTTTTGTGTACCGTGCAGAGGAGTACTCCACGTGGCAGGTGTCTCAGCAGATAGTCGCGCTAGGAATGCTGGGATACGTGCCGCCCGACGCAGCAAGATTGTTCCGAAAAGTGGAGTCTGTTTTGCGTGCCAGATATTTGCAGTTTCAGCCCAGAGCTCTCCTGGATTTGCTGCATGCGTGTACTCTACTACAGAGATACCCACTTAACTTTGTCTCAAAAGTCTTCAGTCCGTACTTCATGCAGCAGCTGCAGGGTATATATGAAATGTATTATATAATATTATATTTTATAAAACTGAATACAAATAAACTTTATTTTCTGTATTTTAGCAGATGGGGACAGCGGGATGGATCGCGTGGTGCTCGCTCAGTTAACTCAGCTCTATATGACTGTGAAACTGGAATGTCCATTCTATGATGTGAGTGCTCACACTACACATGACCTAAAGGATCTGATGAAAGTTTGGTTTCATTGTTTAATCCTCAAGTAAGCTATGAAAGGGGAGTAGTATAGCTGTAAGAGTACTTTTCAAAAAGTCACAAGGTATAGTTTATGTAACAGTAAACTTAAGTTCACATCTAGTTTACAACTGATTTTAGTTTGTTCTGTAACTACAACTCATAAGTAAACTAAGTTTTTTTAGTGCACTTTCAGCCAACTGAACCTCAGTGTAGTTTACTAATTATATTATTTTTGCACTGTAAGTATGCTACTGTGATTCTGGCTAGGTGTATTTACTTATATATTCTCAGTGTACATAATTAATAAAAGTGAATTCCAGTAATAACCGAGCATAAACAATAGATCAGCTTTTGCACATTTTATTTGCTGTTCCAACTTAAAACGGACTTTAGTTTGTACATTTTACAAGATGTACAAGTTGATGAGATATTATGTCAAACTTGTACTTTATTTTGTGTTTTAAAGTAGTATATTTGCTTACCTAAGTTACACTACTTTAAAAAAATTGATGTTATGTTATGGAATGCCTGTGTTTTAGGGCCCAAGGCTTTTACCCAAGTTTCGCGTGAAGTCATTTTTGGCTCCTGGACAGTCTCTGGAGACTCAAGTGGAAGTTCATCTCTACAATGCTGTGAAGTCCGGTCTCCTGGATCTGTTGGGAGCTCGATCTTACTTTGCTTCTAGAGTACTTACACCATATTGTTATACACTAGGTACAAAAGAAAACCATCAACCAAATAAAGCTTTGATTTAATATTTAAACAATTCCAGTTTATTTAAATTCATTTGTCTCTGTTCAGATGTTGAGATAAAACTAGATGAAGAAGGATATGTCCTGCCAGCCTCTTTTATAGATGAGGTGCATAAAAGGTAACGTATGTCCTGCATTTAAAAAAAAGTTGCGTGAATGCAAGCACATTCTTTGTTTAATAACATGTATGTTTTCGTTTTATCAGAATCGCTCTCTGTATCGACGGGCCAAAGCGCTTTACAGCAAATGGGAAACAGCTACTGGGTAAAGAAGCCATCAAACAACGCCATCTGAGCATTCTGGGATATAATGTTGTTCAGGTAAAACTAACACAACTGTGTTTGCATACTTAGTTCATGTTACTTATTATACAGCAATACATCAGTGGTCTTTTCCTTTTTAGATTCCATACTATGAGTTTGAGAAACTCAAGGACAAGAAAGAGGTTGTGGAATATCTGCATAAGAAGATCTTTCCTCACAGCTATAGACTGAGCTGGTAACATAGAAATATTACGCAGACAAAAGTTTTTTTACATACAGGAACATTTGTATTTATTTTTTGCTTTATAAATCCTGAGGATTTATTAAACAAAGTTGTATAATATGTTAAGCTACGGAAAAGAAATATGATAATAAAAGAATTACTTACGATGTTGTTGATTGTCATTTATCCTTATTCGAGATCTAGGAGGTTCAGTCCCAGTTTTTATTGTTTGCAAAACGGAAAGTTTAAAAACGATTTGAGTTTGCATCAAACATTCAGTCCTCAAATATATAATAATTTATTATTTTTGCTTTCAGTAAGCAACACTGTATTGCAGTACAAAGAAAACCAACTACCGTAGATACTTTGATACTCAAAATAATATGAATCATGGCAACAGAATCTCCACTAAGAAAAATCAAAGCGCACACCCGAGTGATTCATTATGAAAGATCTTTAAATACAAATGATACATTCCGTATGAAGCAAGAAAAGATTATAATCTGAAGTAGGAGACTGAGATTGCAGGCAAGATTGTTTAAGTCACTTTAGCTCTGTCCCAGAGTTCCTTTGTAAAGTACACGTGTAGATATGAGTCCATGTCTTTCGAGTGTTTGAGGTTTTGTTGCGTCAGTTTGTTTTTTATGTAGCGGGAATCTGAGGAAGGCCAAACTCATCCACCAGTACTCCATCCTGAAGGACAAGAAACAAAATAACAGTTACCAAAACAGAAGACACTACTGACACTATGATACCCAAACAACATAGAAAGACACTGAGAAAAGTTATGTGGTTATCCTCTTATTGTTTTCAACTAGTATGCATTACAATATTCAACATTTAATAGTTTATATATTCGCTCCAATAAAAGGTTCTTAGTGTTCAGTACCAAAATGTTATATAGGAAAGCATCTAAGTAGATATCTGCTTTGATATCTGAAATCATTCTGTGTTTTGATTATTATTTTGATTTATTATTTTGATTAATTCAGATAATTGCACACTTTACACTACCTCTCTGTCTTGACATCAACAATCTATTCAACGTCTTCATAGGAATGGAATTGTAAAGTTCATATATAGAGTATAACATTAAAGGCTTTATCAAATTTGAGTTTGTAAGACAAGTCAAATATTTATCTTTAAATATTTTGGAGTACATAAAAGTATACTTATTCTTTATTTTAAGTTTCAAACACGAAAGTTGGCACACGTAAACTTGTTCTTTGAAAGATTAAGAGTTTAATATGATGTATGTGTTAAAGGTCCCTGATGGGGGAGCTGAAGATAGGAATTGATATAATTGTATCAAAACAACACTGTTATAATCCTTTTTCATATACAAGGACATGGTTGCTCACCCGGTTCGTGCTTTTGCCTCCTGGCAGAGCATCAGGGATAGCTGGAGCAGAGGAAGCTTCATCCAGATATGAGTTATCATCATCCAATAAAAGCTCATCGCCAAGCGCATCCAGCTCTATTAGAACAAACAGACCAATGCTATGATGTTGTACTAATACCTCAAAACGAACTGCAAAAACATATATTTAAGTTCATTGACAGGTGAGAAATGTTGTTAACACAAGTCTTGGGTAACACACCGGCTTCCAGATCTTCTTCATCGATGTCTGGTGTACCGTAACTGCGGCTGAGAGCCTCCTGAACCTCGTTGGCATCCTCCATCATGTCCTCAAGCTGATCCTGAAGATCCTGAAAGTGTGGACAGCAAACATTTCTTCACACACTTACAAATCTCTAATCGCCACATACATTTTCATTAGAAGAATCTTACATCAATTTGATCGATTTTAACATTCTTGTAGGCCTTCTTCATTTCTTTGGCTCCAATTTTCATTGCATCCACCTGTGATGAACACATTAACACAAATGGTTCTGCTCAGTCCAGAAGAAGAGAATGTCTGATAACAATGTCTTATAAAAAAGCTTTGCTATCGGATGTCAAACCTTTTACACAGGAGCATGAGTCATGACTGTTATTCTCTTCTCTTACCGTAGTCTTTGTGTCTTTCAGCGTCTGGATTGTGTAGTTGGCCTGCTCCATGTTAAAGGACTGCTGCGTCAGCTGATCTCTCTGTCCTTCATACCTGACACAAATCAAGACACACATTCTTCATAATCAGCAAACAGATTATCAACATCAAATCAATGACATAATAATAAAATATGATCATTTAACTACAGCAAAACCTTTTCATAGAGGAACCATAAATATGAGGAAAACCAGTCGAGTAGAACATTAGTGAAAAGCTACTGTAAAAGGAAAGTTCACTGAAAATAAATTAAACTTCTGTCATCGTTTACTCACTGTTGAGTCTTAATCTGTATAAGTTTCTTTGTTCTGATGAACACAGAAAAAGATATTTGGAAGAATGCTTTTAACAAAACAGTTATTGGACCCCATTGACTAACATAGTTGGAAAAATAACTTGATATACAAAATAAGATATTTTAAAGAAAGTTTTCGGCACTTTTGACTACCATTGACATGATCCGTCGTAATTGTTTGCTTACAAGCATTAGTCCAAATATCCTTCTCTGTTCTCATCCTAACAAAATAATTATACAGGTTTGGAACAACTATACAGTGAGATATTAATGACAGAATTGACATTTTTGGGGGGGGGAACTATATATTTAAGTGTAATTTTATAACCGCACTTACATTCTCTTCTGTTTCAGCACTCGCATGGCTTTCTGTTTCACCATATTCTAGAAAAGAAGCAGAAAACATGATTCCCTTACATGTTCTTATCATGCTTGGATTTTAGAATTATTAAAACATAACATTATTATGACACACTTGACTGTTAAATGTTGATTGCTAGCTTTTGTTTGGTTTCTTATTCTCACAATGTGTAGAAAGTCCAACAGATTTCAATTAAATGGACTGTTTTTTTATTTCGAGATTAAAATATTTGCAGAGACAATCGAGTGAAGATTTGATGTAACACAGCAGATGTTTTACCTTTGATGGTCCATCTCTCATTTTCTTCATCTGATCTTTATATTTGACTAATTCTGCATCGAGTCTGGCTATCTTCTTATCAACAGACTCGGCTCGTGAGTCAACCTGAAGTTCAACAAGAGAGAGAATAACACCATATATAAGACTCCTTCATATATAATATACATTTAATGCTTAGAATGACCGATGCCAGTGTAAGAGAGTAAAGAGGGGGAGAACTGTTCTCCATAGGGCTGCTAAAATGTGACAAAAACTCTTATCACAATTAGTTTGCTTAACGTTGGGATCAACTTTTTTTAACACAATCACACCTTGAAAATAAGTTGTCAAATAGATTAATTATTAATAAATTATTAAACATCAAAATCTGATATTCAAAACAATAGATGAAATAATGTATAAATAAATAGATTCAAATAAATAATATATAAATAATACAAAACTAAAGTGTGTTGCATTAATTGTTAAACATTAATTATTTTGTTTTCATAATTATTTAAAGCCAACATTAAAATAGAATATAAAGATGATTATTTGTACAGTCCTTGTCACTCTTTCCTACATATATAAACTTTATTAACTAATTGTGTCACTGTGTGTAGCATCAGAATAATTTTAAACATGTTGGGGAATATTAAGATATTAAATAATAATGTAAACATAAACTTCAGTCTCATAATAATTAATTTGTATTATTGAGAACAGTGACATTTAACATTAAACATAACAGAAGTTAAACACAAAATGATTCAACATTACTATGGCACTCACACATCTGATGAATAATTATTATAAATAAAATAAATATAAACTATAATAATAAAAGTGTATGATGTCAAAAGAGAAGAAATGTGGTTTAGTAATCTAACCAGCAGGACTGGTTCAGACACACACACCCATACATCTGTTTCAAGCGGAAACACAACTAAATATACATTTAATAATAAACAATTATAATAAATAAACAACAATAATAATAATAATAAACAATAATAATAATAATATATAATAATAATAATAATAATAATACTAAACATTAATAATAATAATAATAAATAATAATAATAATAAACAATAATGATAATAATAATATATAATAATAATAATACTTAACATTAATAATAATAATAATAATAATAATAATAATAATAAACAATAATAATAATAAACAATAATGATAATAATAATATATAATAATAATAATAATACTTAACATTAATAATAATAATATATAATAATAATAATATATAATAATAATAATACTAAACATTAATAATAATAATAATAAATAATAATAATAATATAATCATAATAATACTAAACATTAATTATAATAATAAATCATAATAATAAATAATAATACACAACAGTGTTTAAAATGATGACAACACGAGAGCAGAAATGTGTATAATAACGTTTCATTACAGTGTAAAGATATAAAAGTTATAAATATAAATCTGATTTTAAATGAGAGATGTTGACGAGATGAGTAGAAGTAGTTCCTTTGTTTCTGAGTGTTGTATAAAGTTATAAAGAGTGCTACACACGTTTGAGATGCAGTCCGTCAGGTTTGGTGGAGGTCCTTTGGGTTTCCCTCGACCGAAGAGACGATTCATATCGACCCGGATCAATAACCAATATCAGATATCTGATCAGGAAAACAGCGATGTGTGATCACACCCGACAACACCACACCCGGAAGTACTGACGTCAGCACGTCACGTGCGCGTGTCACGTGAGCATCCGGGTTCGGTGTTGGGGATATAAATATAATTAAAGTTATTTACATTGATATAAGAGCAGTACATTATACATGATATTGTATTTACTATGTTAACTATATATATTGTATAATTAAAAGGAAAATATGTACGTTATATCTTACTTACATTTTAAATATTTTCATTTGCTAAAGTTAATTCAGAATTTTTATTTGTGAATTTTGTGTTATTAAGATGAGTTTACTTAACGCGTGAGGGAGCTCTAATTCAATATTTAAATATTATTATTATTATTATTATTATTATTATCATCATCATAAATTTTGTGTTGTTGTTGTTGTTGTTGTTGTTGTTGTTGTTGTTGTTATTATGATTATTA
The DNA here is from genome assembly GCA_033220385.1 of Triplophysa yarkandensis. NCBI lineage: Eukaryota > Metazoa > Chordata > Actinopteri > Cypriniformes > Nemacheilidae > Triplophysa > Triplophysa yarkandensis. Next base: position 3,853,240 of record CM065661.1, on the reverse strand, counting down.
TTATTATTATTATTATTACTATTACTATTATCATTATGATTATTATTGTTATGATTATGATTATTATTATTATTACTATCACTATTTTCATTATGGTTATTATTGTTATGATTGTTGTTGTTGTTGTTATGATTATTATTATTATTACTATTACTATTATCATTATGATTATTATTGTTATGATTATGATTATTATTATTATTACTATCACTATTTTCATTATGGTTATTATTGTTATGATTATTATTGTTGTTGTTATGATTATTATTATTATTACTATTACTATTATCATTATGATTATTATTGTTATGATTATGATTATTATTATTATTACTATCACTATTTTCATTATGGTTATTATTGTTATGATTGTTGTTGTTGTTGTTATGATTATTATTATTATTACTATTACTATTATCATTATGATTATTATTGTTATGATTATGATTATTATTATTATTACTATCACTATTTTCATTATGGTTATTATTGTTATGATTATTATTGTTGTTGTTATGATTATTATTATTATTACTATTACTATTATCATTATGATTATTATTGTTATGATTATGATTATTATTATTATTACTATTACTATTATCATTATGATTATTATTGTTATGATTATGATTATTATTATTATTACTATCACTATTTTCATTATGGTTATTATTGTTATGATTATTATTGTTGTTGTTATGATTATTATTATTATTACTATTACTATTTTCATTATGGTTATTATTGTTATGATTATTATTGTTGTTGTTATGATTATTATTATTATTACTATTACTATTATCATTATGATTATTATTGTTATGATTATTATTATTATTATTACTATTATTATTATTACTATCACTATTTTCATTATGGTTATTATTGTTATGATTATTATTGTTGTTGTTGTTGTTGTTGTTTTTGTATTGTTATTATTATTATTATTATTATTATTACTATTACTATTATTTTTATTACTATTACTATTATCATTATGATTATTATTGTTATGATTATTGTTGTTGTTGTTGTTGTTGTTGTTGTTGTTGTTGTTGTTGTTGTTGTTATTGTTGTTGTTATTATTATTATTATTACTATTACTATTACTTTTATTATTTTTATTACTATTATCATTATGATTATTATTTTTATGATTATTATTATTGTTGTTGTTGTTGTTATTATTGTTGTTGCTGTTACTATTACTATTATCATTACTATTATTATTATTGTTATTGTTGTTGTTGTTATTACTATTACTATTATTATTATTGTTGTTGTTGTTGTTATTATTACTATTACTATTATTATTATTGTTGTTGTTGTTGTTGTTGTTATTATTACTATTACTATTATTATTATTGTTGTTGTTGTTGTTGTTGTTGTTGTTGTTGTTATTACTATTATTATTGTTGTTGTTGTTATCGATATTAAAAACTAATACATACTGAAATCCTACTTGTGACGAGTAAACATATCCGAAAATTAAACAATGTTAATAATGAATTTATGAATTGACAGAAAGACACAATGTTTAAGTTCTCTTAACATTTTTAATGAAAGACTGTAGAATCAAAGTACATGTATAGTAAGAGGACATTTCTCTTTACAGAACAGAGAAAAGAAGATTAAGATCTTATGTAAAGTCAATATGTCTTCACTAAAAACAAAACAATCCCATAATCTTATATTTGACTTGTATGTGTACATTAAGGCTTTCTGTATTTCAAGCTTACACAAACACTTCCATAAATAGAATTTTACAGTGGCTTCATGTACATGACGTGACAGATCTGAAATCTGTTAAATGCTGATTTTCTATACAGTAATGTAAACACTTTTTACTCTGTTTTAGAGAAAGACTCTATTTGTACTCATACATTACTTTACAGTTTCACAAAGCTCACGGACATGCAGAGAAGGCCACTACAAGGCCTTAAGGTACAAGACTGAAATGATTCCACAGATGCATTGCATTTTTGTTCGTGTAAAATGTGTTAATAATCCAGGTTTGGTTCGATAACATCTCATTAAAATACATGACAGCGTTGAGTCTCATGTTGTAATACACAAACTCAGAAAAAGAACACAAAGATTACAAGCCGGCACACACTAAGTCATGCAATATCCACGTGTACCTGCAGCCCCGGAGACATATTAGTGTCAAGATACATTTGTGAGCAGATTTGTACCGTATATGTTTTGTGATGGAGAATCATCAAATAATTTCATTCTTTACCTTGCTGAGCAGACAGCCATTAATTCATTAAACAATTACACAGATCGTCTGGAACTAAGGGTCAGTGAATTGGGTCAAGAGACATGAATGTGGACAGAACCCAGAACTCACACAGATCTCAAAGTATCTCTCTTACAACGTCACATTAAAGGAATAGCTCACCCAAAAATAAAAATAATGATTCGCACACAAACCTGTATTTATTTCTTTGCTGAACACATTGTAAGATATTTTTAATAAAGGTTTGTAGGCATTTTGAGTCACCAAATAGGAGTGAAAGGTGACATAAGAAAGACTGAAATAAACATTAACGGTTCACGATTAATTATTGTGAAAGCATTCTTACATTTATTTCTGTGAATTTCAAATCTGGAATGAAAACCTCTCGGAGCTTTCCCTTTTCAGGTATGCCAGATATAATGGATGTTGGGTACAATATGGACAGATAATTATTACGCCATATGGGTTAAAACCACCAGCATTAAAACCATGTTCATGCATCCCAATGACATGTTTGTTTTCTTCCAAATCAATATTACACATTACTTTAGTTTAACACCAATCAGGTTGTGTTATGGTATTACACAGCAGGTCATTTTCTTTTGTGTAATGTGAATACATGCTTTATGGATCATAATGGGCTTTCCAATAAAGTATAACTCTGGCACATTTGAATCTGTGTCCCCGTGAGCACTATGGCTCTTAAGGGCTCTTATGTGTCGACCACACGCACTCAGCTTTTATTCCATATTAAAATCTGCTCTACTTTTCTTCTATTCATTAAAATATGCAAACCAGCTCCTAATGCACGCTTCAGACAAAGCAAATCTGCTCATTCACATTAGTCCCACCGCTGTGCAGTGTCAATCAGAGCACAGAAGAAACCTGTGTCAATCCTAACGCATTCGAGTCCTCTTTCCCGGCCTGCGTTATGGTGGACAGTTCCACGGCTAGTCATGCCGGCTTTGCTGTCCTCGGTGGACTATCCACGAGCTCGGGTACCTCTCTACATGCCATAACTCTTCCACCGCTCACGCTCAATCCCCCAGCGCGTCCCCTGAGCGGCAGACAGAAGTCTTTGAAACATCTCTTGAAGTTCTCGTCCAAGAAGGCATAAAGGACGGGATTGAGGCTGCTGTTGGTGTAACCCAACGCCACACATAGAAAGTAGGCGGCCATAACGGCCGTGGTCTCCGGAACGGCCACCAGCGCCTTCAGCAGGATGAAGATGTGAATGGGCGTCCAGCAAATGATGAAAGCCGCCACCACCACCAGAACCAGACGGGTGATGCGGCGGAGGTTGCGGTCTTTCTCCCGAGAGCCGGACAGCAGACGGACACTGCGCAGACGCAGGAGCATCAGGGAATAGCAGACGCTGATGATGAGGACGGGTGCTACGAAACCAAAGGCGAAGACGCAGATCTTCATCACCGTGTCCCAGTATTCATACGGATCCGGGAACTGCAGAGCGCATTCTGCGATGCCTAACGTGAGATAAACATGGGATCATACAGGAGATATTAAAGTTTAATGATGAGTTTGATATTGTCATACCATTGTTAGTCTGCGTCCCTCCCAGCACCATGGCCGGGATGCCCGCGGCTGATGACAGAATCCATATTCCCACATTAATGCCCTTGGCGTTGAGCGGGGTGCGGAAATCCAAGGCCTTGACCGGATGACACACGGCCACGTAGCGATCGACACTCATCATGGTCAGGGTGAAGATGCTGGTGAACATGTTGTAGTAGTCAATGGAGATGAAGACCTTACACACAACCTCACCAAAGGGCCACGAGTTGAGTAAATAGTCGGCGCTCTGAAAGGGCATTGTGGTGGTGACCAGCGCATCCGCTAACGCCAGGTTAAAGATGTAGATGTTTGTGGCTGTCTTCATCTTGGTGTATCTGCAGAAGGTTGAAACATTCATGACATTATGAAAGAACAAATACATTAAACTAATGTATAATAAAATCTTCTACATTTGCATCAGATGGGATCTCACACACATTTTCATACATCTTACGCTTTCGTTCCTTCATCTATCGGTCTGCTCGCACACCTACCGAGTTTTGATTCATCAGCCCATAGTGACATAAATTGAGATCTGACTGCAGGGAACTACAGCAGCACTGAGTCAGCACACATTGAGTCTCAGGGCAGAAAATCACAGCTCTAAATCACAATTAAACACATTCACATGTGCAACAGACCAAAATCCTTCCGAGCTCTTTATGTGATGCCTGCAAAACTCTGAAATCTCACAGAAATGATTGAAAACATCTGTTCTTTCACTATGGATGAAAAATAAACTCTTGGGAAATTATGAGATTGAAGATCACGGTCTGTGTAACAAACACTTAGATCACAGAAGCCCTGGGATCCACCGAGAAAATCCAACTTCTGCTTTAGTTTCATTCAAGCGCTTATTAACACGAAAACAAAAAGAAAAGACAACAAACATGATATATAAGTAAAGTTTGAAGTAAAGAAAAACATTTCTAAAAATTTAATCTTTTCCAAAACAAAAATAAGAATTTATGAATAATTTCATACAGAACCTTTAACATCAGAAGAAGGCTTTTTGTTGCAAAAAATGATTCTTGTAGTGGATAAAACATATTTGTAGTTGTGAAATTGTTCTAATAACAACTTTTGAGATGGACACTTGTTTTTTTGAGAAGCAAAGAGTATTATAGTATTGCATGACTGTTAAGAACTGTTGATATTAAAACAAAAGTTGAAATCAGAACCAAAAGTTGGCCATTATGTCAGATTTCTACCCCAACAAACATTCTACTTCTAATTCTAGAAATCATTATAGAAAAGTTGTTAAGGTGAAGCATGAAACTTTACACAAAACTTTACACAAAACTTTACATAAACTTTACATGAAACTTTACACGAAACTACATTAAACTTTACATGAAACTTTACATGAAACTTTATACGAAACTACATTAAACTTTACATGAAATTTTACACGAAACTACATGAAACTTTACACGAAACTACATGAAACTTTACATGAAATTTTACACGAAACTACATGAAACTTTACACGAAACTACATGAAACTTTACACGAAACTACTTGAAACTTTACACGAAACTTTACACGAAACTACATGAAACTTTACACGAAACTACATGAAACTTTACATGAAACTTTACATGAAACTTTACACGAAACTACATTAAACTTTACATGAAACTTTACATGAAACTTTATACGAAACTACATGAAACTTTACATGAAATTTTACACGAAACTACATGAAACTTTACACGAAACTACATGAAACTTTACATGAAATTTTACACGAAACTACATGAAACTTTACACGAAACTACATGAAACTTTACACGAAACTACTTGAAACTTTACACGAAACTTTACACGAAACTACATGAAACTTTACACGAAACTACATGAAACTTTACATGAAACTTTACATGAAACTTTACACGAAACTACATGAAACTTTACATGAAACTTTACACGAAACTTTACACGAAACTACATGAAACTTTACATGAAACTTTACACGAAACTACATGAAACTTTACACGAAACTACATGAAACTTTACACGAAACTACATGAAACTTTACACGAAACGTTACACGAAACTTTACATGAAACTTTACACGAAACTTTACACGAAACTACATGAAACTTTACATGAAACTTTACACGAAACTTTACACGAAACTACATGAAACTTTACATGAAACTTTACACGAAACTACATGAAACTTTACACGAAACTACATGAAACTTTACACGAAACTACATGAAACTTTACATGAAACTTTACACGAAACGTTACACGAAACTTTACATGAAACTTTACATGAAACTTTACATGAACCTTAACATGAAACTTTACAGATTAAATGTCGATATTTCTATAGGTTGTGCTGTATACTATACCTGATAATAACATACATGACGAGACAGTTCCCCACGAGTCCCACGACGAACACCATAGAATAAACCGCTGTGATTATTGGGATCAATGGAGACAGATCAGCAGCACGCGTCGCGTTCCGCGCGTCCCCCTCCAGAGACGCGTTGAGTGCGCAGTCATCCATCACTGAGTTCTGACATTTCTCTCTCTGATCTTCTGTCACATTTACATCCATAATTCTGTTCCTGCAGAACACGAGGAATCACAGACATGACGTCACAGTGCGTACTTCTAATCCATCACGAGTGTCAATCTAAACTAATCACACAATAAATATTTATTCATATTAATCTATTAAGACAACACTTAATATATTTACAGCAATAATAATAATAATAATAATAATAATATTAATAATAATAATAATAATAATAATGATAATAATATTAATAATAATAATAATAATAATATTAATAATGATGTAGATTGTTTAGGCAAAAACAATAAATGTTATATTTATGTTAATTCTCATTACTGTTCATTATCTGTACCAGAACAATCATATAATCTTTATTTAAACATGTTATATTTTATTATAAAAGAGAAATACTTCTCTCACCTCCTTCCGTTAGCCTTCCAAAACTTTCCCACAGAGACAAAATAAGAGAAATAAAACTGTCAACAAATAATAATCTGAAATATTTATTTATATTTAACAATAATGCGCAGAAGATCTTCACTAAAGCATCAATACTGAACTAATACTCAATAAAGACCCGACGACC
>CM065661.1:3835121-3840121 GCA_033220385.1 Triplophysa yarkandensis | reverse complement strand
CCTAACCCTAACCCTAACCCTAACCCTAACCCTAACCCTAACCCTAACCCTAACCCTAACCCTAACCCTAACCCCTAACCTAACCCTAACCCAACCCTAACCCTAACCCTAACCCTAACCCTAACCCTAACCTAACCCTAACCCTAACCTAACCCTAACCCTAACCCTAACCCTAACCCTAACCCTAACCCTAACCCTAACCCTAACCCTAACCCTAACCCCTAACCCTAACCCTAACCCTAACCCTAACCCTAACCCTAACCCTAACCCCTAACCCTAACCCTAACCCTAACCCTAACCCTAACCCTAACCTAACCCTAACCCTAACCCTAACCCTAACCCTAACCCTAACCCTAACCCTAACCCTAACCCTAACCCTAACCCTAACCCTAACCCTAACCCTAACCCTAACCCTAACCCTAACCCTAACCCTAACCCTAACCCTAACCCTAACCCTAACCCTAACCCTAACCCTAACCCTAACCCTAACCCTAACCCTAACCCTAACCCTAACCCTAACCCTAACCCTAACCCTAACCCTAACCCTAACCCTAACCCTAACCCTAACCCTAACCCTAACCCTAACCCTAACCCTAACCCTAACCCTAACCCTAACCCTAACCCTAACCCTAACCCTAACCCTAACCCTAACCCTAACCCTAACCCTAACCCTAACCCTAACCCTAACCCTAACCCTAACCCTAACCCTAACCCTAACCCTAACCCTAACCCTAACCCTAACCCTAACCCTAACCCTAACCCTAACCCTAACCCTAACCCTAACCCTAACCCTAACCCTAACCCTAACCCTAACCCTAACCCTAACCCTAACCCTAACCCTAACCCTAACCCTAACCCTAACCCTAACCCTAACCCTAACCCTAACCCTAACCCTAACCCTAACCCTAACCCTAACCCTAACCCTAACCCTAACCCTAACCCTAACCCTAACCCTAACCCTAACCCTAACCCTAACCCTAACCCTAACCCTAACCCTAACCCTAACCCTAACCCTAACCCTAACCCTAACCCTAACCCTAACCCTAACCCTAACCCTAACCCTAACCCTAACCCTAACCCTAACCCTAACCCTAACCCTAACCCTAACCCTAACCCTAACCCTAACCCTAACCCTAACCCTAACCCTAACCCTAACCCTAACCCTAACCCTAACCCTAACCCTAACCCTAACCCTAACCCTAACCCTAACCCTAACCCTAACCCTAACCCTAACCCTAACCCTAACCCTAACCCTAACCCTAACCCTAACCCTAACCCTAACCCTAACCCTAACCCTAACCCTAACCCTAACCCTAACCCTAACCCTAACCCTAACCCTAACCCTAACCCTAACCCTAACCCTAACCCTAACCCTAACCCTAACCCTAACCCTAACCCTAACCCTAACCCTAACCCTAACCCTAACCCTAACCCTAACCCTAACCCTAACCCTAACCCTAACCCTAACCCTAACCCTAACCCTAACCCTAACCCTAACCCTAACCCTAACCCTAACCCTAACCCTAACCCTAACCCTAACCCTAACCCTAACCCTAACCCTAACCCTAACCCTAACCCTAACCCTAACCCTAACCCTAACCCTAACCCTAACCCTAACCCTAACCCTAACCCTAACCCTAACCCTAACCCTAACCCTAACCCTAACCCTAACCCTAACCCTAACCCTAACCCTAACCCTAACCCTAACCCTAACCCTAACCCTAACCCTAACCCTAACCCTAACCCTAACCCTAACCCTAACCCTAACCCTAACCCTAACCCTAACCCTAACCCTAACCCTAACCCTAACCCTAACCCTAACCCTAACCCTAACCCTAACCCTAACCCTAACCCTAACCCTAACCCTAACCCTAACCCTAACCCTAACCCTAACCCTAACCCTAACCCTAACCCTAACCCTAACCCTAACCCTAACCCTAACCCTAACCCTAACCCTAACCCTAACCCTAACCCTAACCCTAACCCTAACCCTAACCCTAACCCTAACCCTAACCCTAACCCTAACCCTAACCCTAACCCTAACCCTAACCCTAACCCTAACCCTAACCCTAACCCTAACCCTAACCCTAACCCTAACCCTAACCCTAACCCTAACCCTAACCCTAACCCTAACCCTAACCCTAACCCTAACCCTAACCCTAACCCTAACCCTAACCCTAACCCTAACCCTAACCCTAACCCTAACCCTAACCCTAACCCTAACCCTAACCCTAACCCTAACCCTAACCCTAACCCTAACCCTAACCCTAACCCTAACCCTAACCCTAACCCTAACCCTAACCCTAACCCTAACCCTAACCCTAACCCTAACCCTAACCCTAACCCTAACCCTAACCCTAACCCTAACCCTAACCCTAACCCTAACCCTAACCCTAACCCTAACCCTAACCCTAACCCTAACCCTAACCCTAACCCTAACCCTAACCCTAACCCTAACCCTAACCCTAACCCTAACCCTAACCCTAACCCTAACCCTAACCCTAACCCTAACCCTAACCCTAACCCTAACCCTAACCCTAACCCTAACCCTAACCCTAACCCTAACCCTAACCCTAACCCTAACCCTAACCCTAACCCTAACCCTAACCCTAACCCTAACCCTAACCCTAACCCTAACCCTAACCCTAACCCTAACCCTAACCCTAACCCTAACCCTAACCCTAACCCTAACCCTAACCCTAACCCTAACCCTAACCCTAACCCTAACCCTAACCCTAACCCTAACCCTAACCCTAACCCTAACCCTAACCCTAACCCTAACCCTAACCCTAACCCTAACCCTAACCCTAACCCTAACCCTAACCCTAACCCTAACCCTAACCCTAACCCTAACCCTAACCCTAACCCTAACCCTAACCCTAACCCTAACCCTAACCCTAACCCTAACCCTAACCCTAACCCTAACCCTAACCCTAACCCTAACCCTAACCCTAACCCTAACCCTAACCCTAACCCTAACCCTAACCCTAACCCTAACCCTAACCCTAACCCTAACCCTAACCCTAACCCTAACCCTAACCCTAACCCTAACCCTAACCCTAACCCTAACCCTAACCCTAACCCTAACCCTAACCCTAACCCTAACCCTAACCCTAACCCTAACCCTAACCCTAACCCTAACCCTAACCCTAACCCTAACCCTAACCCTAACCCTAACCCTAACCCTAACCCTAACCCTAACCCTAACCCTAACCCTAACCCTAACCCTAACCCTAACCCTAACCCTAACCCTAACCCTAACCCTAACCCTAACCCTAACCCTAACCCTAACCCTAACCCTAACCCTAACCCTAACCCTAACCCTAACCCTAACCCTAACCCTAACCCTAACCCTAACCCTAACCCTAACCCTAACCCTAACCCTAACCCTAACCCTAACCCTAACCCTAACCCTAACCCTAACCCTAACCCTAACCCTAACCCTAACCCTAACCCTAACCCTAACCCTAACCCTAACCCTAACCCTAACCCTAACCCTAACCCTAACCCTAACCCTAACCCTAACCCTAACCCTAACCCTAACCCTAACCCTAACCCTAACCCTAACCCTAACCCTAACCCTAACCCTAACCCTAACCCTAACCCTAACCCTAACCCTAACCCTAACCCTAACCCTAACCCTAACCCTAACCCTAACCCTAACCCTAACCCTAACCCTAACCCTAACCCTAACCCTAACCCTAACCCTAACCCTAACCCTAACCCTAACCCTAACCCTAACCCTAACCCTAACCCTAACCCTAACCCTAACCCTAACCCTAACCCTAACCCTAACCCTAACCCTAACCCTAACCCTAACCCTAACCCTAACCCTAACCCTAACCCTAACCCTAACCCTAACCCTAACCCTAACCCTAACCCTAACCCTAACCCTAACCCTAACCCTAACCCTAACCCTAACCCTAACCCTAACCCTAACCCTAACCCTAACCCTAACCCTAACCCTAACCCTAACCCTAACCCTAACCCTAACCCTAACCCTAACCCTAACCCTAACCCTAACCCTAACCCTAACCCTAACCCTAACCCTAACCCTAACCCTAACCCTAACCCTAACCCTAACCCTAACCCTAACCCTAACCCTAACCCTAACCCTAACCCTAACCCTAACCCTAACCCTAACCCTAACCCTAACCCTAACCCTAACCCTAACCCTAACCCTAACCCTAACCCTAACCCTAACCCTAACCCTAACCCTAACCCTAACCCTAACCCTAACCCTAACCCTAACCCTAACCCTAACCCTAACCCTAACCCTAACCCTAACCCTAACCCTAACCCTAACCCTAACCCTAACCCTAACCCTAACCCTAACCCTAACCCTAACCCTAACCCTAACCCTAACCCTAACCCTAACCCTAACCCTAACCCTAACCCTAACCCTAACCCTAACCCTAACCCTAACCCTAACCCTAACCCTAACCCTAACCCTAACCCTAACCCTAACCCTAACCCTAACCCTAACCCTAACCCTAACCCTAACCCTAACCCTAACCCTAACCCTAACCCTAACCCTAACCCTAACCCTAACCCTAACCCTAACCCTAACCCTAACCCTAACCCTAACCCTAACCCTAACCCTAACCCTAACCCTAACCCTAACCCTAACCCTAACCCTAACCCTAACCCTAACCCTAACCCTAACCCTAACCCTAACCCTAACCCTAACCCTAACCCTAACCCTAACCCTAACCCTAACCCTAACCCTAACCCTAACCCTAACCCTAACCCTAACCCTAACCCTAACCCTAACCCTAACCCTAACCCTAACCCTAACCCTAACCCTAACCCTAACCCTAACCCTAACCCTAACCCTAACCCTAACCCTAACCCTAACCCTAACCCTAACCCTAACCCTAACCCTAACCCTAACCCTAACCCTAACCCTAACCCTAACCCTAACCCTAACCCTAACCCTAACCCTAACCCTAACCCTAACCCTAACCCTAACCCTAACCCTAACCCTAACCCTAACCCTA
>CM065661.1:3822621-3830121 GCA_033220385.1 Triplophysa yarkandensis | reverse complement strand
AAGAATAAAAGTAACAATCTTAATATTTACCGGAGTAAGAATAAAAGTAACAATCTTAATATTTACAGGAGTAAGAATAAAAGTAACAATCTTAATATTTACCGGAGTAAGAATAAAAGTAACAATCTTAATATTTACAGGAGTTAGAATAAAAGTAACAATCTTAATATTTACCGGAGTAAGAATAAAAGTAACAATCTTAATATTTACAGGAGTTAGAATAAAAGTAACAATCTTAATATTTACACGAGTTACAATAAAAGTAACAATCTTAATATTTACACGAGTTAGAATAAAAGTAACTATCTTAATATTTACACGAGTAAGAATAAAAGTAACAATCTTAATATTTACACGAGTTAGAATAAAAGTAACAATCTTAATATTTACACGAGTTAGAATAAAAGAAACAATCTTAATATTTACCGGAGTAAGAATAAAAGTAACAATCTTAATATTTACACGAGTTAGAATAAAAGAAACAATCTTTATATTTACCGGAGTAAGAATAAAAGTAACAATCTTAATATTTACAGGAGTTAGAATAAAAGAAACAATCTTTATATTTACAGGAGTAAGAATAAAAGAAACAATCTTAATATTTACACGAGTTAGAATAAAAGAAACAATCTTAATATTTACAGGAGTAAGAATAAAAGAAACAATCTTAATATTTACACGAGTTAGAATAAAAGTAATAATCTTAATATTTACCGGAGTGAGAATAAAAGTAACAATCTTAATATTTACAGGAGTAAGAATAAAAGAAACAATCTTAATATTTACACGAGTTAGAATAAAAGAAACAATCTTAATATTTACAGGAGTAAGAATAAAAGTAACAACCTTAATATTTACCGGAGTAAGAATAAAAGTAACAATCTTAATATTTACCGGAGTAAGAATAAAAGTAACAATCTTAGTATTTACCGGAGTAAGAATAAAAGTAACAATCTTAATATTTACCGGAGTAAGAATAAAAGTAACAATCTTAATATTTACCGGAGTAAGAATAAAAGTAACAATCTTAATATTTACCGGAGTAGGAATAAAAGTAACAATCTTAATATTTACCGGAGTGAGAATAAAAGTAACAATCTTAATATTTACCGGAGTAAGAATAAAAGTAACAATCTTAATATTTACCGGAGTAAGAATAAAAGTAACAATCTTAATATTTACACGAGTAAGAATAAAAGTAACAATCTTAATATTAACACGAGTAAGAATAAAAGTAACAATCTTAATATTTACACGAGTGACAATAAAAGTAACAATCTTTATATTTACACGAGTTAGAATAAAAGTAACAATCTTAATATTTACCGGAGTAGGAATAAAAGTAACAATCTTAATATTTACCGGAGTGAGAATAAAAGTAACAATCTTAATATTTACCGGAGTAAGAATAAAAGTATCAATCTTAATATTTACCGGAGTAAGAATAAAAGTAACAATCTTAATATTTACCGGAGTGAGAATAAAAGTAACAATCTTAATATTTACCGGAGTGAGAATAAAAGTAACAATCTTAATATTTACCGGAGTGAGAATAAAAGTAACAATCTTAATATTTACCGGAGTGAGAATAAAAGTAACAATCTTAATATTTACCGGAGTGAGAATAAAAGTAACAATCTTAATATTTACCGGAGTGAGAATAAAAGTAACAATCTTAATATTTACCGGAGTGAGAATAAAAGTAACAATCTTAATATTTACCGGAGTGAGAATAAAAGTAACAATCTTAATATTTACCGGAGTAAGAATAAAAGTATCAATCTTAATATTTACCGGAGTAAGAATAAAAGTAACAATCTTAATATTTACCGGAGTAGGAATAAAAGTAACAATCTTAATATTTACCGGAGTGAGAATAAAAGTAACAATCTTAATATTTACCGGAGTGAGAATAAAAGTAACAATCTTAATATTTACCGGAGTAAGAATAAAAGTATCAATCTTAATATTTACCGGAGTAAGAATAAAAGTAACAATCTTAATATTTACCGGAGTAGGAATAAAAGTAACAATCTTAATATTTACCGGAGTGAGAATAAAAGTAACAATCTTAATATTTACCGGAGTGAGAATAAAAGTAACAATCTTAATATTTACCGGAGTGAGAATAAAAGTAACAATCTTAATATTTACCGGAGTAAGAATAAAAGTAACAATCTTAATATTTACCGGAGTGAGAATAAAAGTAACAATCTTAATATTTACCGGAGTGAGAATAAAAGTAACAATCTTAATATTTACCGGAGTGAGAATAAAAGTAACAATCTTAATATTTACCGGAGTGAGAATAAAAGTAACAATCTTAATATTTACCGGAGTGAGAATAAAAGTAACAATCTTAATATTTACCGGAGTGAGAATAAAAGTAACAATCTTAATATTTACCGGAGTACGAATAAAAGAAAATGAATGAGATACAGAAAAGAAAAACCACACTAATATCCTATGAAACTACAGACCTCTGCATACATATTGTATTTATTAACACCATCACATACATACATGTATTTGAACAAAATCTAATATATTACTTAAATAATTTGTAAATAGAAACGAATACAACAATCAAATATAATAAATATTTAAGAAATATATATACATTTCTGTGCTTATTTATACAATAGATGCACAATACACAGACATAAATTAAGTTAAGACAATAAACCTAATATTAATTTAATAATCAATCGATTAACAGAGAAATAATATGTTGTGAGTTAATTATTATAATTTAAAGACCTGTAAATTTAAACAGATCAGAAAATAAAGGTTTTAATTCAAGCCTCAGCTGAACGTATACTGTCATCTGGTGGTTGAGTTATAAAACTACATAAACAGACTTAGATTTCAACCACTATAACAACTAAAATAATTAGAAACATTAAGTCTTATAAAGTATTTAAAATAAATGAAAACTGAAAAGAGGAAACTGAAATAAAAGTGTTTTTATGAAAATATTTAACAGGTTTAATGCATTGTGTTTGTGGTACTGATGTGTCCACCATACAATAATTATTATATAGATATATTTCTATGTATGAAAACTAAATTTAATTGACATAATCAAACAAAACAATGAAATTAAACAGCTTATATCATATATATCATGCATTTGACTTAAAATACAGCAGTGAAATGAAATGCAGAATGTGCGTGGAGCAGCTGGTTTATAGTTCATGTCTATATCTCCACAGCAGGTGTTTGCTCAGGTCTGTTTGTCTAACTGAGAGAGATCAGAGGAGGGCGGCAGGGAAGGTCGGATTCACATTGAGAGGCCCAGCGGTCGCTGTGAAGGGTGAACCTTAATCTACTGTCACCCCAGCTGGATACTGACATCACAGGACACCAAAGGGCGAGACGAGAGAGTAAAGAGGGTCAAAGGTCATGCCTCTAACCTGTTCAACATCTTACACTAGCAAAATAAATATCATTCAAGTGTGACATACATGTGCACACAGACACATTGATTTTTGTTAATGTTGGTGCATGATTATTTTATTTTAAACATGTTTTTTTTAATGCAGATGGCATACTTGTTAAGTAATGCAAGATTTTTTGTAAAGTGTTAGAGAAGTGGTCTAACAATATACATTTTCAAACGGACATATACTGAGAGCGACAGGACAAACATCAGAGAATCTGTTCGCCCATAAAACCAGAGATTCAGTCCAGCGAGCATCAACATCAGAGCGGACAGAACTGACATAGAGAGGATGAGGGGCAGGAAGAGCTTTCATCTGTTTTCCTTAATGAGATAGAGGGAAGGAGAGAGAAAGAGAGAGTGAGCGAGAGAGGAAACAAAGTATGTGTGATGTGTCTCAAGGTTAAATTCATTACTGTGAAAATCAAAAAGGGCTTTGAGGAATGTTTAATGGCACTCATATACCAACATTTGATTTGATTTGTGGTGTGATGTACAGAACTGTTGCCAGGTAATATGTAATGCACACTGATGTGTCATCTCACATAGTGTGTGTGCACCTGTGTTTGTTTGTGTGGTTCACTATTGGTGGTAAACATCGGAAAGCTATCAGATCAGGTCACAGGGTCATTTTTCGAGAGAGAGAGAGAGAGAGAGAGAGAGAGAGGAGAGAGAGAGAGAGAGACCAGAGAGACCAGAGAGAGAGAGAGAGACCAGAGAGAGAGACCAGAGAGACCAGAGAGAGAGACCAGAAAGAGAGAGAGAGACCAGAGAGAGAGACCAGAGAGAGAGAGAGAGAGACACAGAGAGAGAGACAGAGAGAGAGAGAGACCAGAGAGAGACAGAGACAGAGAGAGAGAGAGAGAGAGAGATAGAGAGAGAGAGAGAGAGAGAGAGAGACAGAGAGAGAGAGAGAGAGAGAGAGAGAGAGAGAGACAGAGAGAGAGAGAGAGAGAGAGAGAGGAGAGAGAGAGAGAGAGAGAGAGACAGAGAGAGAGAGAGAGAGAGAGAGAGAGAGAGAGAGAGGAGACAGACAGAGAAAGAGAGACAGAGAGAGAGAGACAGAGAGACAGAGAGAGAGAGAGAGAGAAGAGAGACACAGAAGAGAGAGAGAAGAGAGACACAGAAAGAGAGAGAGAGAGAGAGAGAGAGAGAGAGAGAGAGAGAGAGAGACAGAGAGAGAGAGAGAGAGAGAGAGAGAGAGAGAGGGAGAGAGAGAGAGAGAGAGAGAGACAGAGACAGAGAGAGACAGAGAGAGAGACAGAGAGAGACAGAGAGAGAGAGAGAGAGAGAGAGAGAGCTAGATCTGCACTTTCTCATGACCTCTCTGATCTGAGCTACAGTTTGAATGGCTGATTAAGCATTTATGATCAGACCGGGCTTGTTAGCATTCACACACACACACACACACACACACACACACACACACACACACACACACACACACACACACACACACACACACACACACACACACACACACACACACACACACACACACACACACACACACACACACACTCACTCTGGAGACAAAAATGGATTAAGCAGATGAATATTTCGCTGTGGAGAGGAAAGCAGTCAACACGCTTCTGAGCGACCAATAATCAATAAACCTCACACCACAAACACATCACAATCTCATTTAACAGACACCTCAAATCACAACAATCACACAATACAGAACTTTCCAACATCAGACAAATAAATGTCTTTATTTGACATAATTTGAATATTTCTAATTAATATTTGCCCTGTCAGATCACTTAAGTATAAAACGTGATGAAACATCACAGAAGAAATCTGAAATCTGAATGTACAACTGCACTCACATCAGCACTTCTCCTGAATCACAGAGACAAAAACAGTGCCAGAATAAAACACAACACAACTCATGACCTCCGCTTCACAAACATCAGCCATGTTTTAGTAAGTGTGTGATGAGGAATTTAAAATGTTATTTCCCATTTTAGCATGAATATTTTATGGCTTATGTTTCTTTAATGTTCAGGAGCGCACATCATCATTCTGCTTTAAAAAAGATCTGGTCCACAATAAACAAACTCAAATGCTTACATGAATGTCGGTTTACTTAAACTTTAATAGATGTAAAGTAAAAGTTTGAAATTGGTGTCATTATTTATTCCCACCCCTGTCATTTCAAACCTGCATGACTTTCTTTTCTGCACAGACCGGATGGAAAATAGTTTGAAGTATGGTGGAGACTGGCACCCACTCCCTTTCATTGTGTCTTAACTGAAGTAGTCAACAATTCTCAGTGCTTGGTAGGTCAATAACATGCCTTAAAATATCTTCTTTGGTGTCACGCAGGTTTAAAATGTAAAGAGGGATCACTTTATATTCTGATGCAAAAAAGCATATAGTTTGGCATTAACTTGAAATATTTTTATAATAGTAAATTACTGGTCTTGCATGTTTGAGCATTAAAACGTTTCTTTTTAAATGATAACATATATACTGTAAATCTCCAGATTTTAGATTTAAAACGCACTGGTTCTAGATCAGTGGGAATCCAGAGCCACATGTGTCTGGACGAGCAGATGGCCGTGTGTCTGGACAGTGAACACCATTCTACTGACACTTCCATCAAAACACTTCCAAAAAAACCCTTGCACAGATCCTGACATCAGCCGAAGCGACGCCATCTGTCTGAAACAGACTCATGTCCATATACAGCACAGAGAGAGAACATGAATCACACATCCATGAATAACATATTACCAAATGACAGCACACACGGACATCAAACGGCTCTTTCTGAGAACTCTTTAGCATCTCCATTGTGTCTTACAATCAGAAATGAGATCTAATGGAGGCCATCAGTGACTTAATTCTATCACTTTCTATTAAAATAAGAAAAGTAAACAATATTAGGCCAGCTTCAGTGGAAGTGTTCATAAATGTAATTAAAAGAAAAGAATCTCAAAAGCAGTTTAAAAGTAAGCATGCCTACAGTTCTGAGATCAGCACACTTCGGTTCAACTCACTGATGATTTTATTACCAAACATCTGAATCAAAACACGATGCTTCTGGGATTTCATATTGACAGATAAAGGTGAACGTCAAGTCAGTTGCATTCATATTACACTTTTCACAATACACCATGTTCAAAACCCCAAAAAATGTTCATATAGCCCCTGTGAACGGCAAAGATGAATAAAGCATAAAAAAATTCTGATGAAGATTCTGAGAGAGAAGAGAATAATACAATAATCTACACATTTCTACACATATACTAAATAAGCGGGTACAGAAATTAAAACTGTTTGCCCAAGGGCTCAATCATTTCTTTCAGAATAATTTCTTAATGATATTTCTCTCGACAATAACATAATCTGGAGTGTTTATGGTCTCCATCAAGGACAGATAAGGAGAACACTTAAGGCTTATGCGTAAATTAACAAATATAGAATACACAACACAAATAATGCAATAGCTTTAACGTTCTTCTCTTGAAACATTTTCTGAAAATTGGATTAGTTAAAATTCACAGCCAGTCTGACAGTTGACGTCTACAATGTCACGGGGATGCTTTTATTGAGTTCTGTACCATCTTATAACCTCTCACATCCAGGTCGACCCTTCAGTGACCTTGAAGGTGAAATTTTCATTTTCAAGTAATGGATTGAGTCTGAATGTCACACACACACAAGCTGCAGGTCCAGATCTCAACTCTGTCATGTTCCACATCACAAACATGACTTCCACATTCACACTCGGCTACTGTGGTGTCACTTGAACTTCTCCCATGACAATTAAAGATGATGTCATTTGATTGACAGTAGACAATCATAGATATCAGAGTAGCCAAAAATCATATGTTTGAATAAAGTTATTCTTATGTATTTTATAGTGGAATAAAACTATTTTAATAGTAATGCAGCATTTTAGTTTTTACATTCTTCTATTTCACAACTTACATTTTTAAAATAATAATGTTAAGGCTTAGATGTCTGTAAACTGAAATATAATTTGGATATGACTCATAATGTCTAACATGAAAACAAGAGAACATAAAACACACTCTATCTATGCC
>CM065661.1:3769064-3822121 GCA_033220385.1 Triplophysa yarkandensis | reverse complement strand
ATTAAAAAAAGCTAAAACCAGCCCATAATATCAAATGATGATTTACAAACATAGTATGTTAGTTAAAGTCTAACATAAACTACGACTTCCGGTCGTTTTCTGGCTGACGTCACAAGCTAAACACAGTGAGTTTTGTTTATTATGCCTTATGAAAACGACAAAACAGAGAGTTTATGACGTATTATGATATATTATTATATATATTATGTTTTTAAACGCGTGTTTGTGAAATCTATCGTCTTTAAAGTGAAGTAAATCTACCTGACTCAGGTGCATTTCCGCGCATGCGCACTGTGCGCAGAAACATGGCGAAGAAAGTTTGAGATGAAAACAAAATGTCCAAACATGACAAGTGCCCAAATCTACTCACCCTGGGGGCAGCAATCCCCACAAAAGCCCTCAGTTTCGCTCAAACTTTTCCCTCAGGAAGTCAAACGGATGGACCGGAAGCGACGGTCGCCTCAGACGTTACAAACGTCACAGAATGTCAAACTCGTATCTTGTTCCTTCTTCTCTGAGTTACTCCGAACGCGGAGTATTGCGGGAGTATTTCTCTCACACAGAGCTCTGGACTTCACTGAGTACTGACACCTGAAATTCTGGATTCAGGCTGGTTTCGGTGCTGAGGACAAGCCACGCCCACTTCGGGCGCAAGCCACGCCTACTTATGTTCTACACTCCCACCACTGCTCTAGACCGCGCCCACATCTGATTTAAGCCACGCCCACGTCTGCTCTACACTCCTCTGCTATAGACCGCGCCCACATCTGTTTTAAGCCACGCCCACGTCAGCTCTACACTCCCACCACTGCTCTAGACCGCGCCCACATCCGTTTTAAGCCACGCCCACGTCTGCCCCTACACTCCCACCTCTGCTTTAGACCGCGCCCACATCTGTTTTAAGCCACGCCCACGTCTGCTCTACACTCCCACCACTGCTCTAGACCGCGCCCACATCTGTTTTAAGCCACGCCCACGTCTGTTCTACACTCCCACCACTGCTCTAGACCGCGCCCACATCTGTTTTAAGCACGCCCACGTCTGCTCTACACTCCCACCTCTGCTCTAGACCGCGCCCACATCTGTTTTAAGCCACGCCCACGTCAGTTCTACACACCTATCTCTGCTCTAGACCGCGCCCACATCTGTTTTAAGCCACGCCCACGTCTGCCCCTACACTCCCACCTCTGCTTTAGACCGCGCCCACATCTGTTTTAAGCCACGCCCCCTCGAGTGCACACTGCAGTCTGTGCAGCACAGAGGAGAGATGGGAGGAGTTTCAGTCTCCTGTTGTGTCTGTTCTGTCTTATCCTGCAGATGTGTTTCCAGCATTATAAGATGATGTTTCACTCTTAAACTTAGTTTGTTATTGTCACTGGTAGACTGAATCAATTGTTTTCATGATGCACTTTTGTTGATTGTGTTTAAACAGGAGAATATCAGTTTTAGGTCTTCTATTCTTTGAGATGTAAGTGTTTTTAAGTGCAGGTTTTTGTGAATTAAAATGTACAACAGAGGCAATAAGTTCCAACTATTGCACAAGGGATTGCTCTTTATTGAAGATAACAGAATGACTATATTGTCATGAGACTGAATATGAGGAAGTTGTGGTGGTATGGATGTGACAGTCTTGAAAATTAACAGATCTTAATTAGGAAAAATCATGCTTTAAAGATAATTCTGTGTAATGTTAGAGAGAGACCTCGCTTGTCGTTCTGATGTTGACACATGTTATACATATACTGAACACCTTGACATTTTCATGGAATGGTCCAACTACTCATTTTATGGAAAACATGTATAATATGTGTTTCTATAAGGACCTTGAAGATTTTTGATGCACTTATTGTAGAGAATAAAGATTGCATAGATCATCAATTGTAATCAATTAAACATTCTTTCAAGAATAATAATTTTTGTAAGCATGCGTGGGTTTTAAGATGAGATGAGCTGTATGTACGCAACCGGTTTAAAGTTTGGGACTATTGATTGAAATGTTTCTCACTTTTTCAAAAACTTTTGAAATATTTGGAAAATAGTTTTTAACTGACAAAACATACATTTTATTTGGTAAAAATGTTTAGGAAATGGATGACTTTGACTGAATTTTGAAAAAAAGACTAATGATAAGTGTGCAGGTAACAAATCTTTAAAAAGTTTCTAAGGATAATATAACAAAAGAATATTTCTCCAAATTCTTGAGATGTCTACACTGAAGATGTTCAAATATAAAATTTGATTTGATTTATTTCATATTTTTACTGATAACATATTTCCAATGGATCCATCTCTCTTATTTCATTTTTTTTCTTATTTCACAATATTTATTGTTATTCTAAAATATACAAATTTTAAACTACGAATGCATAAATGAGTTATTGTCCCAGAACATATAACATATCATATTTATCATATTTTTCTTTTAATGGAGTGTTTATGAATAAACTTATATGAAACAGTTTTGAGACACTGAGTGTTCTTTCAGTGCATGTTTTGCCAACATTTACCAAATTCTGCTTTGTGCCATAATGCTACGTATTTCACCTTACCACCAAACTCTAAAGTATTAGCCACACATATTCAAAATCTTTAAAGCATAAAAATATTAAGTATTTATAAAATGAAACAAAAGATTTAAACATTCAAAATGACAACGCAGAAAAGCCATGTGTAGGCTGTTTGTAAAATATTTAATTATGGTTTTAGAAAATTTGTATTTTAAAATGCGAGCATTTAACAGTTTATACAAGGTATTATGGGGTCTATTTTTTCTGTACACACTTTTGCCCTTTTTCATCTATAGATATTTATGTACATATATACATTTATGTCAGCTTTAGATGTGTAATTGAGTGGTGATGTTGTAAAAGCTGTAGTCTGGTGCAATGTGATGTAAGCCCACTGTTATCTGGACACCATCTGTCCAATCCTGTTACATAAATGATGGGGAGGGAGAATAATTGAACTCTATTTGAACAATTTAGTTAAGTTCTTAATGTAGGTGATTCTTGATTATAAATCATCACTGTGAAATAAAGAGGATCAAAAGTCAGTGGGGCAGAGTGTAAAAGGAAATAAGAAACATTATTTTTGTGTGTGCTAAGAGGGGTCATAGTGTTTCGGAATGAGACGCTCCTTTCCCTAGGAAGTACTTGAAAAGCTCATTCACAAGACAATGCATTTTCCATCTGCATATCATTTCCTTGAGGAACACATAATGCTTCCTCCTCTTCAATGTCTTCAAGTTATACTACACAGACTGATCACATATAAGTTGCATTTTCTACAAATGCAACTACCTGAGGATACAAACTATTTTCATTATTTGAAAAGTAAAGATGCAAAGAAGTTGCATTTAGCACACAATGAAGACACCCATATCATGAAACAAAGCGCGTACTGTCATAAGAACAGTAAATGTACCCAAGTGTACAATGATAAGAAATGTATAAGTTGATTACTAACTGAATTTAACTTACACCTTTGATTTAACAGGTTGATTTCTAACACGGTTTCATCACAGGGAGGGCTGACACTATTTAGTCAAGAAGATATTTTGAAGAAAGCACCGAACAGCACTGGCACTCCTTCACTTCTATTGCATGAAAACAAAAACGGAATTGGTGCCTGTTAGCAACATTCTTCAAAATATCTTCTTCTGCGTTCTGCAGAAAAAAGGAAGTCATACAGGCCAGCAATGACAAGGGGCAAGTAAATTATGACAGAACAAGCAGACACTAGCATTTTTAATCATTTTTACAAAAAATGTAACAAAAGTTTTTTGAGTGTTCATATCAGATTTAGAAATAATTGTGTACATGCTTTCTGATGCACGACAGCATCCCCTGCTGTTTTGATCCATCCTAGTATCTGAATGTCTTAAAATTAACCTTTGTGTTTGTGTCTATTTCATTCTGATGACATTCTGCATAACACTGCAGACACACATTTTGTGTTGTGTTTCATTTTTTATAATTTATTTTTATTTTTAATGTGTCTTTACTGTTTCTGATTTAGTAAACAGTTATATGTTCCATGAAGTTATTTTGCCCTGTAGTACTTTTATTTCATCATATGTGGGATGCTCTATTTTTACTGTCTTGACAAGTAGAGATGAGTCTTCAATAGTCTTATTCTCAAGAATCTTAATAACACTTGTAGTGTGATTCTACACTGAAAAAACATCAGGAAAATAGGACACAAAATACTGTATAAATAGAAAAGAATAGTTCGTATTAATTATTTACAGCTTTTTAAAATCTATTCTACACTATGCAATGCATTAAATTACATATAAGCATGAAAAGGAATGGCTGTAAAATAAACAAAATTGTAATGGTAATTTTCTGCCAGTATTTATCAATTTTTTATGGATTTCTTTTCCAGGGTATTTCATTTTATGCTTTAAAATCTGACCTCGTTCACTCCTGTGATGATATGAGGAAACTCAGATCATACGGTTGTAAGTGATCTTTGATTTGTTTATGACCTTGGTTAAGTAGTGTGTACAAGTGCAATAGCCAAACATTCCTCTAAAGCTTGTGTTTATTAACAAGGAGAAATGTGGTGTGATCTGGCTTTATCAAGTCGGTGTTCATATGAGAGGAGGGGGTATTAAAACATTTGAGTGAACCATTGACTAACCTATTTTGTCAAAAAACTGTAAAAAAAAAAGACATATTTACTTTGTGAAACACAAAATGAAGAACTGTCAGTTTGTAACAATCTTCAAAATATCTCCCTTTATGCTTAGCAGAGCAAATAAATGTATTTCATTTCAATCAAATGTATTTCAAATGTAATGTTATTCATGGCTAAAGTTTTTGGGCGAACAATTCCCTTGCAAGCATGACCACAAGGAAGAAATCCTAATATTTTCTGTAACTGCATCAATATGATTTATGGATTTACTTCATGAACTGTGGAGCTGTTTATTAGGTGCTGTGATGTATTTACTTGTGTTTACTGTCTCTATGGTAGCATTAGGACTCGCTGAAGATATCACATACTTGTCTTGATAAATAGGCAGTTAGGGCAGACCAACTGGCTCTGACAATTAGGATAAGAAACAATTTCTTCCACTGACATGCAGGAGACAAAGTGGAGAGACATTTTCAAGACATTGGTGAAGAAACAACAGCTACGCCAGCAGGCCTTGCTCAAACTTTGGTTTCAACTTTTCATAAAAATATTTAAATCAAGGTGTGTGTAATGTGTTCATTGTTATCTGGTATATCGTTGGATTTATAGAAACACGTATTCACATCCTCGTATCGACCCCAGCAATCCCAAGTGTATTGAGTAACATAGTTAATTGGACCCCTGAGGATATCATTTTCAGAAAAACAATTTAAAGAACTGCTGCGTTAAGAGCATCCGCACTTTGTAGATGCAAGACAGTTATTTTTTATTACTTATCCCAATATCAGTTTCTAATATTTCCATCTAAAAAGTGTGTGTTCAATTGCTAGTCTGTATTGTAAGAATGTTAGGATGGCAGCAGAAGTTCTGGTCTCCACAACAACTTTTAGCCCATCTAAGAACTGGCCACTAAGACATTTTGTCCAGAATAGTGTTTAAAAAAAGTTGAAATGTATACAGGGAATGTACTTCTCCATCCAGATAATAAATACTGTCGAACACATTATTTTTACTACAAGAATTAATTACTATAGTTAATTGTAGAATACTGTTACATACATGAATACCATAGTAGAACATAATAAATATTTATTGCCCAAGAACTGAGTCAATGTGTCAATTTAACAGCTTTGAATAAAGTTAATGCACTTTTCAGGTTTAATGTATATGTACAGTTAGTAAAAAGGAAATCTGAAAAACTTTAACATTTCTATTGGATTTCACAATATATATGTACATTAAATTATAACATGATTTATATAACTTAACTTAACTTAACGTAACGTAACGTAACGTAACGTAACGACACATAACATAACATAACATAACATAATATAATATAATATAATATAATAATAAATAAATAAATAAATGTAGTGTAGTATATATATATATATATATATATATATATATATATATATATATATATATATATATATATATAGTAACAAGCAATTCAACTATTGTCTAGAGTTAATGTCATACTTGAAAAGTATTTATGCAGGAAAATGTGGTGACATCACAATCGGGGTTGTGTGCATCATGCTTGTTGTTTATAATAAGATTTGGGTTAGAAATGCTTTATTGTCGGGGTGCCAGAGAACAATGCTGACTCACAATGTCAAAACCACGACACAAACACAGTGGTCGCAGGTGTGGTTTCTATTAATGCTCAGCAAGAACCTTTACACCTTCTACCATCTTCTCTCTGACATGTTCTTGACCTTTAGATATTTTTTGTCATATTCAAATCCAATTTTGGATCCACAATGCTTCGGTGCTCTGCCCGGGCAAACTACTGTGTGGTTGAACCACCTGCTGTGACCTTCCACAGTACAGACCACAGGCTGGCTGTTAGCAGCCATTAGTTTATGGGGTTAATTGTGTGATAATCACCCGAAACAGCAACTGGAAGCATGTGACGGTAGTTTGTTATTGTGAATAATGTTAGCTATTAAACAGGATGTTATTTCTCTCTGAGGAGTGTCACGTTTCTGTAAAGAAACCAAGCTTAACACAAGACTATTTCTCTAGTATATCCCATGTTGTGGATAGTAGAATGCTATATATTTTCTAAATGACCTTTAACATTTTCTTACGGTATCCCACAATGTAATGTGGAAAGGCAAACAAAGGCACCTGCACTTCATAATAAAAACTTAAAAGGAATAAGCACACCCATGGGGGAAAAATGTGCAATCTTAACTAACTTTCAGGCTCTTCTGGGCTTCAAAAGTTAAAGTTCAGTTCGGCCCAACCCTTGATAAACATCTTCAAAGGAACTTGAAGCTCCCAGAGAGAAAATCTAAGACGGTTTTCATCCCAAAACATCTCATGCAGACTCACAGCAATCAAACGATCTCTATTTAGGATTGTGTCCTCTGTCAATAGGACAGTGTTGGTCTGCATTCGTCATTTCCTGTATTGTCATTTCCCCTTAGGCATGTTTGATGTAAAATTCAATGACAACCCTTTGTCTATTAAATCCAGGTTTTAATTGTCATAAAATATAAAATGACTTTATGAAAAGGTCTTATAAATACATCATCTAGCACTAATATTAAATTTTATAACATATTAGTTTTAGAATTCTGACTTTATTTTATCAAACAGTAAATCAGTTGCCTTTGAAATGAAGTTTCAATATTAAAGTCAACTGATTCCCATTTCTTGTCTTCACATTAAAAGAATCTATCAAAAAATGCATGAAAAGTATTGACAGACAAAGGAAAATATTAAAAATGAATAAGAATAATAGTCTGGGAATTTGTTGTTTATAATATGATATATTATATTAACTACATTTTTCGTTTGATGCAGTGCAAAATGGAAAATAAAATGGAAAAAACTGTAAAATTCCTTTATGTTAATATGTTAATTCAGTGTATGGTGCTCTATTTTTTGGATTATTAATGGTTGTAATATTATAAATTACGATAGTGTGAGTGCAAAATATTTTTCTTAATTTAACGTGCAGCAGTGATTTGAACTCTTTAAAATGAAGGTGGTTCACCATGCCAAATAGAACCTCTTTGTGAAACGTGAAATGTTTGGCATTGCTCTGAAGAACCTTCAAGCACTTTTTTTGAAAACCTTGTGTTCAACTCAAAAAATCTGTTCAGACGTGCATGTGTTGACCGGTCAGTTTGCTGCTTTTAGTTTTAATTCCCATCCAATTGTATAATCTGAATCTGCAATCCACACAACAAATGCCCATCTGACTCAACATCAGCATGTTTTTTTCTGACTTAGCAGACTCGAGCTAATTGACTGGCTTTTTTCCAACATCTCCTGCTTAGAGATAGCCATAAGAACTGTCCTGAATGTATATACTGCAGTGTTTCAACAGCTCAGATTTATGATTTCAATTAAAAAGTTTCCCAAGTCTTGACACAACAGTCAGTGGTTGCGAGATTTAGTTGCATAATAAATAAAAAGTTTCATACATAAGTGCAATACAATATAAAAAAGACAATTTGCTGACCTGTTCTTCATAAACAGTTTGAAACTTATTCTATAGCTATAGCACACCGTTCTGAGAAACCTTGTTTAAACATTTTATAATATACTTTACAAGCCCAAAAAAATCACTTTTTACTAAAACCTGGACATTTAAAAAAAATGTCAGTCTTTGCGCAAGTTCTCTATTTTAATAAAAAGGAATCAAATGTAATGGACTTGACAAAAATGACCAACTTTCCATAGATTAAATTGCACAAAACAGAAGGAATAATTCCCAAAAACTGGACAAGGGACAGCACTCTTTATTGATTGTAAAAAACATACTATTTTTTCATTTTGATCGGTTTATTATTGAATTATATGTAACGTTAGAGATGTGACAATCCTGAAAACAGCCCTTACTTTACCATGAAAATTGGACAAATGCTTTAAATATGTAAAGTGAGACCTCACAATGGTATTTCAAACTTAAAATGTTAATTTCTGTGCTCACTGTTTAACTATAGGCAAAACTTTTGATAATTTTTTTTTATAGTAAGCTTGACATTTTCCATGTAATTTCTGTTTGCATCTGTTTATGATGAGCACATGTAAAGCATCTGGACTGAATTACACGGTACAGTGAAGTGTGACCAACATGTGTCACGTCCATCAGTCTAATGCAATACACAGCGCAGCTACTCTACCAAAAGTCAAAGGACTCATCCCTCATCTCAGCCGTCAGGAAAATAGATTCAATTTATCAAGCCTGGAAATTTTAACCTTGAGGATAGTGAGGAAGTGCATGCACTTCATTACATGTATCATTATACTGCAGAATTCAATTTCTTCACATTGCCAAAAGAGCCATTTAAAGGATTTGAGAGAATCTACAAAAGGAACTTAATTAGGAATAACTAATAGCAATAATAACAATAGGAAGTTAGAATAGTTTATTCAATAATTTAAATAAATATGCCACCAGCAATGTATCCATTTTTATATACAGTCCATCTCAAATGTCATATTTTGGCAAACGGATCATGGCTTTGGGATGCATTTATTAAAAAATTTGATTTTTAAAATCTGTTCAAATATTTATGCTTGGAGTGCTATTAGGGAAACACACCGTTTTATTTATTTCCATTCGGAATTACAATAGGAACTTACTTATTTCAGTCATTTGTTTTCTCACACATAAAAAGAAATGTCAATAATCCAACTTTTTCCAATTCAACAAACATTTGGAGGAAAAGTGCAACCTGTATTCCTGTGCCAATACCCTCACAGACACAAGGACTATTGCTCAGAGCTCATCAGATTCTGGGGCAAACGTGGAAGACATGGATGATATGGGCTCCAGATGGATGTTGGGAAGCCTCAAGGGTAGGCTGTCATGAACCCATCCTGATGCTGTTCTGTTGAAGGTGGGACGTTTGATCACGGGGTCATCCACAGGTGCAATGGGATTTGGAACTGGCAGTTCTACATCCACTGGTTTGACAGTGACTTTTGGTGCCGTGCCAAAGCCACCGAATGGAATAGCGACCCTTGAATTAAAAAGTACAAAATTGGACTTGGATACTGTATATTCTGATTTTCTGAAGCAGTCTTACAAACCTGTTGAAGCTCTTGTATTGAGGTATCTCGTGTTTGGGCTCGGGTTCGGGCATTTGGGCCACGAGTGTATCAGCCAGGGAGGGGTTGTTAATGAGAGCCTGCTCCCAGGGAGACTGGTAAGATCTGGGCATAGCTGTACTGTTGAATTTCTCTGCGGGAACATCCTTCAAAGGACCGCCATAACCTTTTGAAGGAAATAAAACAAACACATGACTGACCCCAACTGACCCCAAACAATTTTGACTTAAAGGCACAGATGATAAGTTTCATTATGCTGTGCCATTTCAAATGTGTATGAGTTGCTTTGTTTTACACGACATAACGATATTTTGAAGAAACGTTCCAAATTATCCATACAGCATTTGCCTTATGTATGGACATCACTGAGACATTTCTCAAAATACCTTCTTTTGCATTCTGCAGAACAACATGTAATATACAGTAAGTTCAAAAAGTAGAGTGAATAAATAGGATACACATTTTAAATGACACGATTTAAGTCTTCGAGGTCCCGAATGTCCAGGTCTTTCCAAAGTGCTACAACATACTCTTGACAAAGGCAAATGACCCTTCAACATGAGTCTTACTCAAACACCCCTAACTGCGCGGGCCGACAAACAACAGTTACGTATGGCTGGCATTCTATCGACCTTTTTGACAGTCTCCTTCCTGAAGTAAGAAGCACAAGATGAGACATCTTAGGGTCAGACTAGTTCAACAGATCTGAGAGAATCGTTAACAGCAGGGGAAATATTTTCACTGGACGGCCCCTTGAGACGTCTCATGTTTGCTGGGTGAAAACTTCGGCAGACAACTTGAGCTAACTTTATGGACCATCCGATGTTTGGACCATATATTTGAAGCACTTCTTCAATCTAGCAAGTTGGTTGGCCGCTGATATGAAACTTTCAAAGTCCAACCAACAACGAATGTATCATATTAAAGTGAAAATGAAAAAGAGATTGTAGAGTTAAAGTAGAGCTTAGAACACTTTTTAGATCTTTTCAAAAGTAATCGAGAAATGTAGAAGATTCTGTTTCTTTATCAGAAAAAAATGTTGAAGACGCAGGAGACCAATTAACCTTTTAGTAATTCTGAATAGTTCATTACTTAACAACAGATTTACATCATACACATAAACTTAAACATAAACTTAAATAATAGAAATAAACTAAAAAGGATTAAATTAAGGTTTATCATTTTCATTTAGAAAAATGTCATTTCAATAATTTAAATAGTATTAAAAATATTAATCTATTTTATTCATATATAAATGTTATTTTAACTTCTTGCCTTGCTGGTATATCTTGTTAACACACCCTGCAAATGAATCCTCCATCAAAGCCACTAAAATAGCACGACATTCTTTATGTATATGTGTGCTCATCTTTCAATCTAGCAGGGTTAGATCGGGTCATGGGAGTTAGGAGGATAAGATTTGTTTGAGATGCTATCGTGGACTGAGCCATCGCTTGTAAAGATACAGGAAATAATTATCAAGCTTCCTGTTGGGACAACAGTCACTGTATATAAACACAAGAAAAGTACACTTTTAAATACTCCAATGGTTGATTATATTTTTTTGCATAGTTTGTCTTAAAGTGATAGTTCAGACGAATATGTATACATTTCTTTGTTCTGATGAACACAGAGAAACATATTCGGAAGAATGCTTGTGACCAAACAGTTCTTGGACCCCATTGACCGCCAGAGTATGTATTTATGTGTTAAACAGTATTCAACATATAATTGAGATGTTTTGGAGAATGTAGAACAACAAAAAGTTGTGCATTTATAAAAACCCACAGTGAAAAATTTGAATTCATGAGTTTGAAAGCTTTAAAATGAATGAATAATACTATTAAAATAAAGTTCTAAGTACAATACTTCAATTTCTATGGTTATCTAAAATATTTCATACTTCTTAATAAATACCAATTAATGCATAAGATAGTTCAATAATATTTGTAAACTTGAGAAATTATCCGTGTGAATTTTAATCAACTCTTTTAATATTTCCCACAAATAAAAATCCATGAAATGCTTTTAAATTTTTTATTAAGTTAATATAACTGTTGGTTTTTGTAACATTTAATGTGCACATATATTTTTTGAGTGTGGGGTTATCATCATTTTCCTAAATAACTGTCTCTGTTTGCAACTAAACTAGGAAATGTATGTATTTAAGTTTGGAACAATTATAGAGTGTATCATCCACAACAGATTTTTATCCCTATAAAACATATACAAAGCATAGATTTATAAACAATATTAAAAAGTTAAATAATAAACAAAAGGGGAAATTCACACACACACACACACACACACACACACACACACACACACACACACACACACACACACACACACACACACACACACACACACACACACACACACACACACACACACACACACACACACACACACACACACACACACACACACACACGCTCACCTGGAGCAATATTCTCCGGGTTGGGATCGTTGTTGACTGTTTTTGGTTCCTGGTCTCCATGATCTCCAAGATCATTTACATTACTGAAAATGTCTGGTCCTGGATGAATGGCATTGTTCTGGGAATACATTGGTTGGTCATTGCACAAAAGGAATAACTTGCATGTGTACATAAACATCATGTGTTCTGATTAACCCAGTTTTAGAATCCCATGAGTGATCTGATAGCAAGTGGTCAGGTGATTGTGTTTTACAACCTGTGTCTCTCATGACCACTCATGATCGGATTACGAAGAGGAGAGTCTCTGATTTCTTGACAACATACAAACACCGTTGATGTTTGTCCCATTTCTAACTTCTGGTTCTGCCCACTTGTAAACAGATTGCGAGAACAAATCTTAACCCAGGAGTTAACCTGTTTACAGACACTCACACTGTGTTGTGTGTTGACTTCATTCTGAATGCTTTCAAAGGTGTATTTCTCAGAGCGTTTCTGACGCATCTTGAAGAGACGAGAGCCCCTGTTTGATGCCAGGGAGAGTTCCTCTAACATGATCTCCTTTGGTGCGCTAACCTTCTTCCCCAGGTCCATCTCTGGCTCTGTGGACGAGATCAAAAACTGGGAGGTGAGTGCACTACATGGGAAAAAAAGGATATGTTTCTACTTTTCAAATAATAAGTCTTAGTCCACCAAATGCAAATTCTGTCATTCCCTCAATTCTTTGTTCTGTTGAACACAGAGCGTGATAGTTGGAAGAACGTAAAAAAAACCATTAGGTTCAGGTTACTGTAGCCGAAAAAAGGTAGGGATGCCCGAGAATGGTTTGCTTTTCGTCTTATCGTCTTCTGTGTTTGATTAAACCAAAAATATCAGACATTTTTCAAATTTGGGAATCAAGGGTACTCCAAGAATCATGATTGCTAAAATTCTGTCCAATTTTTTACTTTTTTTTTAGATTAACAAGAAAATGTATACAGGTTTGGAATTCATGACTTATTTTTCATTTTTGAGTTTACAAGTTTACATTCATAGCACTTGTTAATGCAGCTTTGCCTCGGAATGATCCCAGTTAAATTACATCCTGTACTAAAGTGACTGTACATCCGAATAACTCTGGATTCAAAGTTTGGATTAAAGGAAGAGCAGTGAATAAGTCAGCTTCTCTCAGCATAAGCATCAAATGAGTTACTACCAGAGACTCTAGTGCAAGTCACAGATCTTCCAGACAAATCAAAGGAGGAAAATTTATCTCACTGGCATTGGGATAGTCTTACAGCTGTCAAGAACCCACTTGCACTCAGATACCAACCAATGAATTTTCTTCTCCCTTAAATAGATCTTCAAAGAGGCAACTACAAAAGGATTAGTCGCTCTATGTAGTAAAACATGTCTAAGGAGTTGTATTTTAGCCTAGGTGTGAATTTACAATCAATATATAATCTTTAGATTATTCCCTGTTACCATAGCAGATCAATTGTTCAGACAAAAATGAAAATTGTGTCACCATTTCCAAAATTATCTTGTTATTGTAAAACTGTTTGCCTTTCTTTCTTCCACGGAACATAAGAAAGATATTTTGAAGAATGTCATCCGTTCACTTGCAGTGACTTTGCGTCCGTACAGCCGAAGTGAATAGGCAACACAGCTTTATGTTTACCAACTTTGTGCAAGAGATCGTTGTGTTCATACAGGTTCGAAATGAAAAGAGGGTAAGTAAGTTATGACAAAAATTGTTTTATTCTCTTTAAAGTGCAGTAATGAATCATTGCTTATACCATCAGTGGCATGGATCTCTCTACAAATGGCAGCCGCCTGCATTTTCCTCTCTTGCGTTGACATCAGAGAATGTTGAGACATGCTGTCTGTGAAAAACATAAAGTTAGGGACTGCACATTTTCAGATGTTCACATGTCTCGACCAGACATTCGTACAGGCCCGGAATCACATTCACAGTCCGGTGGGTGACATTTATTATACCTGCTGAAAAGCTGACACTAGCACATGCCTTTAAATAACCTCTGGCTATTAAATGTGAAGTCCGAGCGAAGGCAGCACTGCTCGCGCTGTTCCGCAGGGTCCTGTGATTCAGTATGCCTGATATAGACCCGACCGGACAGGACACAACAGTGTGAGCGACTGATGTCACACCATGCAAATCTTAACCAGTCGAAAGGTAAAGATGGCAGTTTGTGTTCACATATATTATTATTGTTTCACGATAATGGCCTAAAACGGAAGGATTTCTAATAGGACGGCACCTTTTTTGACTATAGAAAGTATTCAATTGCACAAAAAAATTAAAACTGTATAAATTCAATTAAACGAATAAAAATAATATATCATATTCACTTAGTTTAAAAGAGTTCAATTGAGAAGGCCTTTTTCTAGGTATAAGGTAATACGTTAATAATGTATCAAATATATATTTTTTACATACATTACCTATGCAGGAATCAATATCATGCAAAACAACCACATCAGTAATTGATAATATTAAAATACATTATGCGCAGAACTGTTATTATTATCATTGAGGTTATTTCTAGATAAACTGATTATTTTGTGATATTCAGCTACACACACATCCCTGTTACAGAGGGTCCTTACCTGCTTGTCAGGTTGTGTCAGTATCCTTTCTGAGGTCTGGAAAATGCTACCTGTGCTCGTTCTTTCCCTAACCAGGACTGAGGGTCTCTAGCCAAGCGGGGCGGTGTGGGGGGACGTTTTGGGGTGGGGGGGTGAGAAGCGGTGTTATAGGAAGGGTCAGCTGCTAGTCTTTCCATTTTGCCCAGCATACATTTATAAATAGCGCTGAAAGCACACAAACACATACGTTAACACTTTTAAGTGTAACAGAGATAGTGGGGATAGGAGGTTCTGGAGATGACTTCACTGTGTTTGTACAGTTCATTCATTACAGCGTCACACTTGGGGTCCAAATCAGCAAGAATTCTTTTGGGCAACAAGTGTCCTTTGGTTTCTAATTGGAGCCCTGCGTGGGGATAGGACTGTTAGGTCTGAGTCTTAAGAATTTC
The DNA here is from genome assembly GCA_033220385.1 of Triplophysa yarkandensis. NCBI lineage: Eukaryota > Metazoa > Chordata > Actinopteri > Cypriniformes > Nemacheilidae > Triplophysa > Triplophysa yarkandensis. Next base: position 3,806,926 of record CM065661.1, on the reverse strand, counting down.
TTAAGGGGGTTAAGGGTGGATGGGAAAATCTAGAAATATTAATGTAACCTTGACCCTTCCACTAACATATTTACATTAAAGTACAATCAGATATATACATTCCCCGTCTCATCTTTGTCCTCCTGTAGGCTTTTCACTGTCCCACCAGAAGAAAACACAGAGAAAGTGACAACTACACAAGGTCCCAGTGGTTGAGGTTACATTAACAAAAGTAGAAACATAATTCGGCAATGATATTCTTTGAATATTATGCATTAATAAAACATAATTTTACAACTTCATTTAATTGCAATATATGACTTAAATTGTAATAAATATTTTTATTACATTTTTTAATTAAAATACCTTATAATTTAATATTTAATAATTTTCATTGCTTTTATTCAGCAAATTTATGTGCTTTTATGTAATATGTTGCATTTAATTTTCTTCTAAATCTTCTAATTTTAGTTCCTCAATCTTTCAGTTTATTTCTGAGGCAATATTCAAATTTAAAGTTGGATTTAACTACTCTAATAATATTTTTAAATCAATATTTCATTTAATTTCAACAAACAGAAATGCTTTCAAAGTTTTACAATTAAGTAAACTCCCAAAAACTTTTTTTAAATTTGCGGATAGACTGATAAATAACAATACAGTTTGAATCATTGTCATCATAATCATCATTTTTTTAATCATTATTTTTGAAACTTTTCAGTGATTTAGCTATGTAATGCATGGATTGTCAAGATTTTTTGAGTCACTGTACCTGTACATAAAATGTATTTACACATTTAATTTTTAGTTTTTGTAAATGTTTATGGTTTATGTAAAATGATGTGCATTTGCATACTCTTATTTACATGTTTGCTGTTTTTAATAATAATAGAAACATTGCAGAACCATTTTTTGGAACATTCTTCTTTAATGTGAAATCTACTCTACAAGCTCTGTAGTCAAGCCAAACCTTCCAACTTTATTATATAACAAAACACAAACTTTCCGCAGACGATAGGGATAAAGGCATTTCTCAGAGAGTTTGCCACCCAAAAATACTTAATAAACACGTGTCATAAACACAATATGCAGATATATGAATGTTTTACTTTTTAATAGAAGGTAATCACAAATTACATAAAGTTGTCAGTCTGCTTCTCTCTTTGTCATATGCATTTGATCGATCATCTACTGTATAGAGTCCAGAACAACATTTAATTGCCAAGTTAGCTTACTGAAACCCACCTGGAAATATTCGGTCACAGAATAAGCAACAACATGCATCTTCATGAAGCATTGTCACATAACTGAACCCTGCAACACAAACAAAATGAATACAATCTCAAACACAAATCTAAAACTTGATTTCTTACTTCAATCACAGCAACACAACAAAAGGAATGTTATATGATTATGATGCATTCTGAATAAGGAAAATGTCTTCTTTAAGAGTGCATTCGTGAATAACAGCAAGTAAATGTTGGATCACAAGAGAATGATTTGAAAGCTCATGTATCAAGCACTCCGCTGTTTAGTGATTTGACAGTTTCTTCTTAATTTGAAGCATTGCAGCGCACAAACACGGTTGTATTCATCTAATGCAGAGGATAAAATCTATTTATTAAACTTGCATTTTCATATCTATTCTGTTATTTGTTTAGCATGTATTTGCTTTCATGCAATAAAATCACTCGAAAACAGATATAATAGTTATCCATATCTCTTCTATAGACTTCAAGAAACTCTTTTGACTTTGTGTCCCTTTATTGTGTATCATGTTGAAAATTAAAGACCATTGAACTACTTTCAACAACGTTCTATTCTGCTTTCATGTTCGACTTTAACTCACTTTTCCTTTAACACATTTTTGTTTTCTCATTGCACTTTCATGGCATGTGAATAGTTCACCCAAAAATGGTAACTCATCATCACGTCATTCCAAACCTGTATGACTTTCTTTCTCTGTAGGATGATGTTGCAATAACATTGGTAACACAACAACATTTCTCTAAATATGTTTTTTTGTACCCCCAGATACAGCTTTCGAACAACTTGCCCATTTTGGGTGAACCAACCCCTTTAACGCCTCCACGTGCCACTATCATTGTCCTTATAAAGTCTGGATCCATAAGGCCCCATTTCCTTTGGATCACCCTGTGAAGGACCCAGATTCTCCTCGGTCATTGATCTCTGGGACGGACACTGTCTAAACTGTGACCCGTACGGGACGGGACCAGCCGGTTCTGATGCTGTGCTTTTAGTTGGGGATAGAAAAGACAAGGGCGATTGACTCAAACTATCTTTTTGGTACTTTGGCAGAGGCTCATATGCAACCTTAGCCTTCCACTCAGCAGGGGGCTCTGGTAAAATCTTATTCTGGGCTGCGTAGCGCAGGCTGGAGGCGACCGACTGCTGAATGTCCAGGAACGAAAAGGCTTCATCCACCAGGCCAAGTGGGTGACGTGATGCAGCCTCCCAAGGGGTGAGAGATCTGTGACCCCTGTCCAGCCGGGTGGTCTGTCCCGTTGGTGGTACAGGTCTGGGCGAGGGAGAAGACGAAACTGACCTTAGACTCAGACCCACTGCTGGAAGTCTAACTGGTGGTGACAAGGATGAACTCCGGAGTGCCTAAAACAATCAAATCAAATAATTCTAGTTATTTACCTTTGTTATGTTAATGGACCTCCAATTTGTTGATAAATCTAATGTGCAAGGTTGACCACAGACATATTATAATATACATGTAAGTCCCTTAAAATTGTTCTCAAGATCCCTTTATACTTTAGTTCTGGCTTAGATTTCCAAAAAGGAAGAATCAAGATCAACATATGAGAAAGCTGAACAAGAGAGACTGTGCTGCCACTGACTGGTTAAAATGAGATGTTGCAGAGACTGTCAATAACATTAACTTTGATAAATAACAAATATTTTTAACAATGATTTTAAATACTATATGAGACTTTAAATTAATGATAAATGTTTTATGTGGTTTGAAAAAAAAAGTATATTTAATTGTTGTGTCAAACACAAATAAAGATATTTTAATGACACTTTATAACTAAGCTGGTTCAGGTTCCCTTTACTAATGTCATATTATGGGAGTTAACGGTGACCTCTGGAACTCTCATAAAAATATTTTGGTTTACGTTTAAAACACAAAAATGTTTACAGGTTTGCAACAACTTGATGGTAAGCATTTTCCGTATTTTTGTAAATTATTTATATGCTCTATGAATGGTGTAAATGACTGACATAAATAATATAATCACATAGGTGCGTCACTTTAAACATAACTGAACAAGTCTAAAGTGATATCAAGGGACAGGTGCCACAAACCTCTCATCACATTCAGATCATAAGACTAGAGATCACATTTCTCTAAATATAGATGCTGGACCGAGCCTTTCATGGAGTCCATTTTAAATCATTGACACTTTTCTCCAGTTTTAAACATGGGCTGTACGTAACTCTTTGAGAATGATGCAACACAGGCCTGTATTTGGAGCAATACTCATACTGCAGGCATGTCTGTGGGCTCACTTCATACAGGCCTCAAGCCTTACTTCAGGTGTTTCATCATTATGTATGTATGCTTAAAACGTATTTTTTCTCATACTTACCTTTCGTACAAAAGCCTTTTGTAAGTGCTCTTAGATGTGTGACATCTACTACAGAATGACAGTCTTAAATGAAGTGTGGAAGTAGAGAACAGTGAAGTTGAAAAATAATGCAAGGAAAGATGAAAGGGACACAGGACCATGCAAAAGTAAAGAAAAGCAAACAAAACTTGGAGACAGTCATTTTAATGGCAATGTGGTTTATCTTACAAAGAGTGCACGGTGAAGAAAATATCACACAAAATTAGAAAGAAATAAAAAATGATCAGGTGACAGCGGTTAAAATCAAAATGTACATTTTGACGAAAATATGTTTTGTTTTTAAAAACTTGAATTTTTGAACTTTGGTTTTCTTTCAGGGCCTGTGTCCACAAGAGGCGTTCAAGCCGGCATTTTGGTGTGTTTTTATAATTGTTTCCAATGGAAATGCTGTGTCTATTGAAAAAGCCAGCTGCTGGCATGTACTTACTAATGCTCCTATACCAGTGCAGTCGGCGGGTCAAATGCATCCTGCAACATAGAGCAAAAACTGCACGGCGGCTAAAGACGACAATGAATGAGAAAATAATATTTCTCGTTTTTGAGAGAAGATGTGTTTATCAAATGAATTCAATCGGGCTATTATAACTTTTATTCTAGGATGAATGTTTCACTTGCCCCGGGACTGCCCAGGTTAGACAATTATTTAATACAAACAGTACTTTTAGCAAATTGCTTACAGCCAACCACTTATATTCTATATTCAGCCCTAAAATAAAATGCTTTTCTTGTTTATATTCCATATAATAGAAACCAAAGAGCATCCCAACTGAAAAACGCTACACTCACAAAATCGCTGTTCAAACACTAACAACCGGCATGTTCAGTCTGCACCAAGTGTATTCAGGTACGTACAATGCCTTAATGGACACTCGCCCTTAAAAATTTTCACAGAAAAGGAGGAAAACAGATAAAGCAGAGACAACTCGCCCAAGATAAAACAAACAAGAATAAGAATCTACAAAGTCTATTTGTCTTCATAAAAATACAAATCAAGAGTTCTGTCCCAGCTCTGTTTTGCACACTGAATACATTTAAACTAATAAATTAGCAAATCACAGGAAATCACACCTGAGGACATTAATGTCTCCTTTTTGGAGAAAGTCTAAAATAATATTGATTTGGACTTCGCTTCATGTATACCTATACATCCACATAATATATCCACTTGCTATACTTGTTATCCATTTGTTACTTGCATTTGTTCTATCAATCATTGGACTGTTCACATATCTCCACTGAAGTTCTACATACTAATCTTATAGTTTATTGAAAAGTCAAAAGTCGGTATTTTGAAAACTCTATATTCTAAGTATGTAATACTATAGATTTTCTCAGTGGCCCTCATAGCTGACCATTAGATCTTCAAAACCCCTGTTTCAACCGTTAAGCATTCATGTTTTCTTTTATCATAAACTCAAACAACACTGATTCCCTTTGATTTCTCTGTCTTATCACACAACTAAACTGTACTATAGTTCTTTTTGGCCTTATAAGAACTACAGCACCTTACCTGTAGTATCACAGACCCAAAGAAAAAAATACATTTGGCAGAAGAAGAGCATTCGTCTGTACACACATTAAGGTGGAAATCGCTCTGTCTTCTTTGTCAAGTTACTAATCAAGCAGATTTTGTGTTCATGTTTGGAAGCTTAGTGTATCTACAAACTGTAACAGACTACATTGTTCTTTCATGGATCTATTTCTCTGCGTTTTCAGACATGCTTGGCTTCCAAACCTGGGCAGCACTCTTTTTGGCTGAAAATTTGGGCTTCGGAGCAACAGCAACACTGCCTCCTGAGGCAGAATCAGCTCTTGCTGCTACTGTAAAGGTTGGTACAGTAGACGGTACAGTATAGCAACTAGGAGCTGGTTGGTAAGACAGTGCAGGACCAGCTTGAAGTATTGGATTAGGACCTGTCTGGAAGGATGGTTGGTAGGGAGGACTGGGAGGATGTTGATAAGCAGGTTGTTGGTATGCTTGTTGGGGGTTGTACTCTTGTTGATATGGAACTTGATGGGATTGTTGTTGTTGATAATTGTTAAGGACAGGCTGATAAGGGCCTTGGTGGTAAGGGCCGTCATGTGTTGGGTGTGACTGGCCAGCCATTCCAATAGTTTGCTGAGCATGTTGTGGCATGAAGCCATAAGGGGGAGGACCTTGATTATATGCAATTTCCTGGTTCTGATTTGGAGGACCTAATACTTGAACTTGAATTTGCGGCTGGGCTTGACCTTGGGCTTCGGCTGCTTTTTGGGCAGCAAGCTTTTCAGCCGCCTCCTTTTCTGCAGCAAGCTTCTCAGCCGCTGGGCCATAAGTAAAAAGAGAGGAAATCAGCTGATAGGGTTGATGCTTCATGACATCAATTACTTGAAGAGGTTTTGGGGCAGGTTTTTCTTTGCCTTTGTTCTTATTTCCTTTCGAAGGGTTTGCTGAGGGGGGCTGCTTTATTGCACCAGGTGGATATGATGGTGAGTGAATGGGATTGTAAGCCAAAGGAGGGGGAGCCCGACAATTGGGTGAATATTTGAATGAGTTTGGCAAAGAAGGGCAAGGTGAAGATGGTCTTGCCTTATTAGACTGTACGGTGGTGGAATCCACTATATACTTCTCCATTCTAGACTGCCTCTTAGCAAAAAGTTCAGCTCCTTTGCCTCGCAAAGCTGGCATCTCGAAAGCCGAACCGTAACCAGAGGGTGACATGGTACTGCTCGTTGGAGTAGGAGATGATACCTTTGCCCCACTTGTGTACGAGTTCACACGCCGAGAAGGTATGGGCTGCGTGTTCTGAGGAGGACTCCATGGCTTGACTGGTGAGGAAGGCAACTTCTGGGTTTCAGTTTGGCCCATGCTCATTGAATTTTGTTGATGTTGAGCTGACCAAGTATTTACAGCAGGTTGTGACTGGGACTGAGGTGGAGCCCACTGGCTAACAGATGGTTGTGGTGCCTGCTGGTGCGGTTTTGGTGCCCATGAAGGTTGCACTTGAGGTGATGGCTGCGTGTGAACCCATGGAGGCTGACTTTGATTCTGTCCTGGTGTCCAAGAACTCATTATTTGTTGAGGTTGCTGTGGAGAAGTTGGTTCTTGCGCCCATTGTGGCTGCGGTTGGGATGGCATTGGTTCCCAATGATTTGTAGGATGCTGAATTAATGCTGTTGGCTGGTGTGGTGCTTGAGACCATGGTGCTTGAACTGGGCTTTGTGGTTGGGTCCATGCATTTGCAGGTGGCTGTGTTGACAATTGTGGTTGTGGGACCCAAGGTGGTTGGGGTTGACTTTGAGGTTGATCCCAAGAAGATTGTTGATGTTGCTGAGGGGGTGTTGCCCAAGAGGTCATTTGCTGAGACTGCGGGTGTTGGGCCCAAGATGACTGTGCATGATCTTGATAAGGTTGTGCTGATTCATGCGGCTGAGACCATGAGGGTTGTGGTGTTGACTGGTTTGGACCTGAAGCCCAGGAATTAACTTGAGACTGTGGCTGTGTTTGCAGTGCTGGCTGGTGTTTGATTTGGGGTGAAGTTTGAGTCTGTGTTACCCATGTAGGCTGAGACTGTGTTGCAGCAGGTCCTTGCAATTGAACTTCTGAAGAAAGTTGAGACTGTGAGATCCATTGTGAGTGTATTTGAGACTGGTTTTGAGATTGAGCTTGCATTTGGACTTCATTTGGATTCCAGGCACTTACTCGAGGCTGCTGACCTTGGGTTGTGGCTGGATCCCAGGACCTCACAGATGGATCTGACAGCACAGAAGGTGGTGGTGCATGATGGGAGGAACTAACTTGCTGTTGGGGTTGTTTTTCACTCCAAGTCTCTGTTTGCTGTGTTGGTTCAATTGGAGTTTCAGGTTGCTTCCATGCATTACCTGGAGGAAGCTGTTCTGGGCCGTGTGAACCCACCTGTGACTCAGGAACCAGTTTAGGATCCTCAGACATTATCGGGCGAGCCATTTCAGTGACCGAAGCTGGAGTAGCACCTGCACCATCTGCTGGAGCTTCTGCTGGTGCAGAAACATTATATTCAGCTTGCTGTTGAATTGGTTGATCAGTACTTTCTGGCTGACCAGACCATGGGGGACATGATGGGTTTATGTGAGGTTTAGGAGCAACCGGAGGTGGAGTCTTTTGTTTTACCTTTGGAGACTGAAGAAAGTTGCAAGCTTCCGCTCCTAAACTCAAATAATCTTCTTCTGTGCACGCTTCAAAACCTGCCTTTTTGTTTCCCTTGTTAACGAGATTTAACAGTTCAGGGTTGGGTGAAACCTTCGGAGACTCTTTGAAAGTGAACATAGGCTTATTAGCAGATCTCCTCTTTGTATCTTGTAAGATACCAGTCTTTATGGCAGGCACAGATATACGTTCATCACGAGAAGCAATCTGCTCACCCTGTCCCAATGAATATCCAGAATGTTCTTGATTATCGCTACTTGTAGAGGGGGAAAATGGAGCGGCCACTCTATTTTGAACTGAAAATGGCTTGGCACTCCTGTTTGCCACTGATACCTGTGTTTCGTTCAATTGCTGATCAAACATGCCATTCATATGATGTGAATACTGTTGAACTTGTTGGTGCTGCTGTTGTAAGTGTTGTTGTTGATTATATGACTGCAACTGCTGATACAATTTTTGTTGCTGGTAGTCTTGTTGTTGCTGTTGCTGATACTGTTGCTGTTGTTGGTACTGCAGCTGCTGTTGATATTCTTGATACTGCTGCTGCTGTTGTTGTTGATAGTATTGTTCCTGGTATTGTTGGTATTCCTGCTGCTGTTGCTGCTGCTTTTGAGTTGATATGCTGTGATGCAGATTTACATCCATGTAGTTTTGGGTCTCTTGTGCTTGAATGTAATTGCGCTCATCTGCTTGTTGGTGCATTTGACGAGTTTCAGACACCTGCAGCCCTTCAACGGGGATACCCTTACGTCTCAATTCTTCATGTTCAGCTACTATGTCGTCCATGCGTTGTTTGCGCTGGGCAAACATGAGGGCTCCTTTACCCTTGGTCTCAGGTAGCGCTTCCATTTCCTGCTGACTGTCAAGTTTGCGCTCTATCTCAAGTAACCCTGTGTCCCAGTTAAAATTCACAATGCTTTTCTGGCCTGAGGCATTGGTAAAGAAATCCTCATCAACTTCTGTTTCACCAGTGGCTAGAATGGTGATTTCAACAGCGTGCGCCTCCTTGCCGTCGTCTTCACTGTCGTCTTCGTAATCTGGTTCGTCCTCACCAGTACCGTAGCTTACTAGTGTATACTTCTTGGCCCTTTGTCTATGCTTCTTGAACATCAACACCCCCTTGTTATTGGGGTTGAGGGCAGGAGCAGTAAGTAGAAGAGCGATCCGTTTACATTTAGACTTAGCCTCTTTCACTTGCTTCTCTGAAAGGCTTTCACTACGCCGGAGCCCTATAATTGACAAAAAAGGGAGGGGGTTTAGGGTTTAGGTCATAAAGGAAGGACACTGCTCATGCTTGCTCCTGGTGGCCTAGTTAACTGTATATGATGTGCAAAAATAGCATGGTTACGTGAGCAGCCAACAAATAATTTCATGCTATCTTAGTCCTTACTAATGTGCTACCAGATACATTATTGTTTGTTAAATTTCATGTGCAAAATGTTTTGTCTATCCAATGATTTGTTAAGTTAATTAACAGGGTTGTTCATCCAAAAATAAAAATTCTGTCATGAATTGTCCAAGCTCAAGTTGTTCCAAAGAAGAATTTGAGCAATTGAGATTATTAGTGCACCATGACCATCATAGCAGAAACTGTTAAACACAAAAGAAGATATATTGAAGAATTTATGAAAACAAAAATTCCAATGCACATTTGAAAAGCAATTGAGATTTTCTATTAGGGTAGTCAATTATACCCTATTGATCTTATTTATGTCATTTATCCCTTAAAGTGTTACATTTATATTCAAATTCTAAAGAAACCCCTCATAATTGTAAGGTTTTAATACATAAATGAAATAAATTTAATCTGTGGGTCTTGAAGCCCACATATTTCTCAATGACCTAATAATTCAATTTCACAAGCACGGTAACCAATTAACTTAATCTCTGAACCATGTATAACATCCTGACATTACCATAAGTCACTTGCAGCTGTGAATGTGTTTCTACAGCACATTACACTAAGCCAATAGCAGTCTCTGTGACAAAAAAAAGTAAAAATAGCCCAGAGGCAATGTCTGGGTTTCCTAGTGCCAGAGTGCCAATATAAGACCATATGTGTAGTGTTAAAAGCTATTAAAACACTCTTTAGTGTTACGGACTGTAGAATACCCAATGTTCCCCTTTAGGTCTGGTTAATATTTTCTATATAGATTTAAACTTCACAAATTATCCACAAAGTTTCTGATTCTCATCTTTTCAGCCAGGTTGGAAATAGACATAGATGAGTGCTTCCCCATTTCAGTGCTGCTAAGATGGACAATTTTTTAAGGGATCGGGTAACAAGTGGGTGTCGCACATGCTGGTGTCTGTCAAATGGCACTTTTGCAAACATCATTAGCATGCCGATGTTTTATTCTTAACTTCAGCAGTCATGTCACCCTATAGGCCCCCACCCAATCACTGCAATTCCGCCAATCAATTCAATTTCATAAATCTAAAACAAAATCTCATGCAACATTACATACAAATCCACACAGAGATATAGTATTGAATATACATATGTTTTAAAAATATAGACTACACATGTATATTCAAACCGATGACGCATACACACATGCAAATAGATCTAAGTATAAAGATAAAAACTTTATTTTCTCATTACAGTCTCATAAAAGAAAGCCAAAAGTTTTCTAAAAACAAGCATAAATTGTCATCAGTGCTTTTAATTTGAATCCCATACCTAAAAAAACATAAATCACTGATTTCGAAACAGGAAATCATCACTACTTTTGCAAACAGATACCCATAAGAAGAAACCTCATCTAGATGTTACTTACTGGCGTGCTTCGCCCGGTGCTTGTTGGGCTTGTTGACCTCCCTCTCCGATCCGGAGTCCCACTCCTCTGAGGGAAGTCCAAAGGACACAGAGGAGGAGGTGGGAACTTCTCCAGTGCGCCCTCCTTCTTCTTCAGGAGAATCCAACCGGTCACTAGCTTCTGCCTCCTCCTTTCCTGCCCCACATAACTGATGTACCGTCACCTCCACCTGTCCCTGCAAACCAGGGGGTTTGCTGACCAACACACCCCGTTGCCCCAGAGGTTGTCTGTCTTGTCGGGGTACGTAGAAGGGAAAGGCTGGTGTAAATGCGAGGAAGTTCTCACTTGTCTGTTTAGGATGTAGGTCTCCCACAACACCACTAGCACTGCCCAGGGAAGTACACGGTGGATCTTCTAGGGTGGTCTTGGTGAGGGAGAGTTGCAGTTCGACCACAGAACCCGGGGTGACCTCTATCCTGGTGTCTCCACTTGTCTTGGCAGAGCTGTTTCTACTTTTAATCCTGGAAAATGGTATTTGAAGTTGGGTCCGGACCATCCGTGTCCCTCCACTGTCTGTTTCCCCATAATACGCTTCATCCTGGCATTCAGAGATGTACAGCTCCTGTGGGTCATAAGGCCTGGACGGAGACGGGATCCGTAAAGTAGCAATAACTGATTGAAGACTCTTTGAAGGTTGGCTACAGCATCTATAGAAAGGAGATCATAGTTAAAACATGCTGGTGTTTAGCTAAAACACAATACGCAGTTCATTGAAATCCGGAACAAATATATAACCTTTAACATGTCATTTCATGTACTGGATTGGACCATTAAAACGTAGGCACATGTAGATCATGCATATCTCTCAAACATTTTAATTCAATGAACACACAATGAGTGTCGGTCTATCGGAAAGGTCAGGACAGCAAATGAAAGCAGAAAAAACGAAGAGATGAAAGAGGCTATAAAATTTAAACAGCTATTAAATTCAACCCAACAGATCAATTGTGGCTATCTGATGAGGTTTACAGTAAATAATGTGTTATGCAAAAACCATATGTTGTCCCAATTTCGGTATCCTTCCCTTATACAAACACAAATATGACTGTTGTGTTGCGAAATGTAATTGCTATAAACACAGAGGACCCTTTATTTTGACACGTTTCTTTGGTTATATTCTGCATATACATTATTTATTATTTATTATGTAAATAAATAAAATTTTATTTCGAAATATGGGAGAAATATTGCTTAAAGTTCACAGAATAAACCAAAACAATCATTATACCTAAACACACACCTTTTAACTGCCAATACAGTAAATAAATTAACATATTTCTAATACATGAGGAATTTTACTTTTCAAAGATATTTCCATGTATTTTTGTTGATTAGGGCATCATAAAAGTTCGGGTTAAAGCAGTGACCAGGGCTCAGTATTTATACACCGCACATTTGTTCAAGCAATAAAATACCTTTTGACAAGCAGCTGTAGACGGTCAGCCGAGGCCTCGATCAGATCAATAGCTTCTGAGAGACTGAGGTTAGAGCAAGATCTGCCATTGACTGACAACAGCTCATCATTCTCACATAATCCCGCCAGAGCCGCACGGCTGTTATCCTCTATCTGTAAGAGAAATAACAGATACAGATGGATTTACAATAACAGAGCAGCTAAAGACTTGCACATAAAGTCACATTTAACTCCAAACTTCTGTGTGTTAACAGTGTTGCAGTGAATATTATAAATGATATTTAATATCAAGAATAATAAACCCCCTCCCTAAAACTCTTCACCGGATAACGTTAACATCAGAAAAGGGGAATGACTTTAATCCAATGGCACAGCCTTCTTAATTCTATTAGCAACCCCCAAACATACACCAGACCATCAAAAACAGAACAATCTATTAGTTAATTATCCATATTTGTATTTATTTTTATTGTCATAATATTAAGAGACTGTATCTTAATTTAGAAGTGTCTCTCCTTCACAGATCTCAACAGCTGCATGTCCAGGGACTAAACACTGATGTGAGTACCAGTAGACTGAATAAGTATTTCAGGAGAAGATTTAATATCAGTACATTATAAACTTTACGTCCATCATAAATCAACTCTGTGTAAAGGTCAAATCCTCTGCAAAGCAATTGTTGCCCTCAAGTTGTCCCCATTAATAGGTGTGGGGTACAATAAATTCACCACAAGACACAACATAAATGCTTCTATTGACTTGTTGGGTAATAATCACAATTTTTTTTTTTAAATGTTTAAAGAAATGTTTAAAAACAATTTTTATTACGGTGTGTGGAAATGTCTGATATTAGTTTAATAGACCAAAATATCATGAAGCAAACATAAATGTTTTCTTCTCATGATAAAACTTACATTTCATTTCATATTTTTTTATTTGAAAGGGATGATTTTGACTTGGAAACTAAAATGACAAGAAAACATTTTTGAACAATCTATTTAAAAGATGACATATCTGAAGATGATCAAAAATAACTTGTTTTACTTCTAATGACTCACATGGTTCTCTTTCATAATTGAGTGAGTTTATTATTATTATTATTTTTTTATAAAATGTGGAAAAATCAAACATTAATAAGTGTGTAGGAGTCTCAAAACTTTTGACCAATTGTATAAATCAAATATTTTATTTAATCTCAATCTCATTGTCAAATTTAGTAATAGATGAGAAAATAAACTACAACACTAAGAGAACAACACTAATGAAAATACTTACTGTGCAAAAAATAATGTGGTTTTGCATTGCATCTTTAAATTATAGTCAAAAATGTTTAGGCAAGTAGGTTTTAACATCTACTTGCATTTTATAATAATTGTCACTAGAGGTCCGTGCTCTGCATCAGATTAATAAAGCCAGAACAACAGACTGTTCTTATGCATTAAAATGTATTAACAATGGTCTTGACATAACCTCCAAGTGATGTGCAGTCTTTAAAAATAGAAAAGCTTTTTTAAATCCATTGGCATTATTATTAAATCATGTGGTTTATTGTTGTCCAGCATTAATAGTTCTGGTCTCCCTATAAGGGCATTAAAGCGGTTCAGGGCCTTTCTAGTCCCTGCTCAAATAAATGAAAGAGACTGGCTCAAGTTCACATTTAAACAACACTTGCTATCCAAACAAGGAGGGGAAAACCTTTGGTGTTAGACAGATGTGACTGGAACTGTTTTTTACAATGAGAATGTTCATGAAGTTGGTGCAGAGGGCTTAATAAATTAGTACGAATAAAGATATATGATTTGACTCATCATTTGAAATAAAAGCCTAGCTTTGAAACATTCTCGAACAATCTTTCTTTGATTGAGACAGATATACGTTACAGTGTATTCAAACATGATCCGGCAAACATCCAACTGTAAACGAGAAACCACAATAATTTTGTCCTGATTAAATTCAATGTGCTGGAAAGCTCTCAAGCGGAATGTTCTCACGTACCCCTCGGCTCTCTCTCCCACAGCTTACAGCAATTATCGTTCAGAAACTCTCACACACATTTCAGGTAAAATGAACCATGGTGGTCCAGTGATTTTCAGGTTCCCGTTGTTAAATCCTCATTAACTGTGAATAATAGACACTGTATACTGTAACGGTACGGTGGAGTTTGTGTGTGTTTGGAAATCCTGCGGTCATTAATCTGCCATGTACTGTGGGTCTCTGATTTACACTCCTGAACAAAAATTCTATGAACGGGGGAAACATTTCTCGTATTAGCATTTTGAACTGGTGGATCATAACCAGGTTGAAAGTACTGATTTCAAATATCAAAAGATGACATAGGAGCAAAAAGAAGAAACATGGTAGACAAGTTGTTGAAAACTGCATTTAAACCCCAACATCAAAAGTTAGGACCATAGCTTGAAAAGTTAAGATCTGGATCCGCCAGACTTTTGGTGAAGACAGAGGTAGATTCTCCCAAATTAAAGCCCTCACTAATGTTTACTGCAGCCCTACTACCACAAGACGGCATCTTTGAGACAAGGCTTTAATAAAAACCTCTTTAAGGCCTCATCTTCCCCCATGGCACAAACTCACCCATTTGGAATTTGCAAGGGAGCACCGAACACGGGACCAAAGGTGGGAGAATGTTTTATTGTCTGATAAAATATGAAAATGTGCCTGATAGCTTCCAAGGTTTCTGGCATGTCAAGAAGATGTTTTTACACGGCAGGGTGAAGATCATGATCTGGGATGCTTTTTTCTGCTGACGTCGCAGCGGGCTTCCCTATTTACTGAGGGTCCTCAAGTGTCTGTGTGGTTAAGACTGGGTCTTTAAACAGGACAACAGTAAAATGTACAAAACCCGTCAAGGAGAATAACATTTCTCTTTTAGGCAATTTTACATGTTCTCCTGAATTAAATCTTATTGAGGATGTTCGGGAATTGGATGGGCAGGGAACTAGAAAATGTTGTCAGGTGCATTCTATGGGTGCCCTTCATGGAACCCTCTTTACCAATGGAGTAACTTTCTCACCAGCCTCCTGTAAACAGTTGAACAAAACATTCCGAAACAAGTTTTCAATTAATTTGTGTACTCTCTGTTTACTAGCTCTACGTCTTTTCTTGGCATTTTAAAGCAGTACTTACACACGGTCATGATCCACCAGTGCAAAATTTGAATATTTGTAATGCTCCCCGGTCTTTAGATGTTGTTCAGGAGTATATATAAGAACCAGTATAGTTTCTGCACATTTACTCTTTATTTGATGTAAGGTTGTGCTAACATTCTTGTTTGAAGAGGTGCATAATAGAAGAAAGAATTCTGGCTAAATGGCGCAAGGTTAAACATTATTCACCGTTGATGATGACTGGAAGCTATCCAAAGATCGAAAAGTTCGCTGTGAAAATATTATTGTAGGTGCACTTTCAAAGGGGACGGTATAAATTTTTTGTAAACTTAACTCACAGTCGGCCAGCTTGGCCCACATTAAGCCCTCTTGTCTGTGCCATTAATCATGACTTGATAGAACAAAGACGGAGGCGAGTAGCGAACTAAAGTTTCTGCTATAGTAAGCCTGCAAAATATGTGAAGGCCTTTTCTGTTGTAAATGTTAGAAAAAAATTGCTCATCCTGAATAAAATTACCACAGGTATTCGTCAAGACATGGCCTTCCTTATCCTTCATGTTTTCCCCAAGCAATCGCATTTCACAGCTTCTTGTTACATATATTTTTAGACACTGTGCTCAGTCTTTCAGCTCTCTAAACCATTCTGAGTCAGGTAAAAGTTATGTTTGACAGATGACAGATGAGCAGAGGGTTCATGTCAAAAAGAGATTCTGAAAAAACAAGTATCTGTGATACCACCAAACATTCGTGGCAGCACAAACAAACATTTGACCGCTCCGCAAGAGTATAAAAATATGCAAATCTAACATAAAATGTGTCTGAATATATCCTAACTTTCTTTAAACTTTAGAGATTTATCTGTCATTGTAAATTAATTTATCCCTTAAAGAAACCGTTTAACCAAAAACTATCATGGTTATTCATGTTCTTATCATTCCAAACCTGATGGTCTTAGCTCTGCTAGGACATTTTAAAACTGAATATATGCAAATAATGTTAACCCACATTTACTTCTATTGTATGGATACAAAACTGCAGAGACATTTCCAAAAATATCTTCTTTTGTGTTCTACATTGAAAAGAGTCATATAGTTTTAATATGCCATAATGGCAAATAAATGATGACATAAACTATTTTTGGCTAAAAGTATTCCTTGGTTGTTTCATCTGGTCTCCCATCCAAAAAATATCCACAATAGAAAAAGTTTGTTAGAAATTCCGAATTTGAATGTAATGGAATCTATGAGTCTCTTGTGAGTAAGCTTTGTTTGTAATCCTGCTGTTGAATAAAAATGATATAAAACATAATGAAATATAAACTTTGGAGAGTTTTCTAACAACACTGTAACTTGTTTACACTATCGATCAAAACTGAACCCTGACATAATGCTTTGTTTGAAAGCCATGTATAAGGTCATTTCCAAAGTATTTCTATGAAAAAACTGCATGAATTAACTCCAGATCTCTATAATGCATCTTGATGTCTTTGGTGTTCTTCTTAATTTCAAAGGAATTGTTTGGAAAGAAGTTCTTAAATCCAGATTGTCACCAAAGCAATATATGGTTTTACCTGCGACCTGAGTAGTTTTGAGGTACTGAGCTTCAACGTTTTTGCATCCATGAATAAATAAAAAATAATGCGGAACAAACCTCTTTCATATGTAAAAAAAATGTACAATATGAATATATTCAGAAATTTGTAAATAGGGATTTTTAGAACAGATGAAACATAGATACATTTTAAAGAAGTATTAACGCAATACATTTTTGATCAACATAAACAGTTTACTTATTATTTTAATTAAAACAAAAAGTAAGAGTTGTAAAAATACACATGTGACCAGACCTGGGTTTATTAAAGAAATACTTGTTTATTCAGTATATAGTTAAAATTTTTTTTTACATTTAACAGAAATAACAGTTGGATTTCAAATAAATCATCAACATTTTTTCCACTGAAAATATAGATTTACTGTTTTTAAAAGATTTTTAACGTTTATATCACATTTTATGAAATTTACTAAGCCTAAATATTTTTTACAGTTCAGATCCTTATTGAATCAAATAATCCGATGATTTTGAAGATAGAACTCTATCTTCAAAATGTCCCTAAAAGAGTCCAAGAATGTACACCTGGCAAAAACCTACAAAACTTGGCATGATTACATAAGTTGTCAAATATTAAAATGTTTGATTAACTCAATTTTCACCAAAATGTCAGAACCTTAAAATTCTGAGGGGGGGGTTTATAATTTTCAATCTTTTTTGGCTTGGTGGCTTTAGAGGACTCTTGCCGATTTTAGAGTTCAGGACACTGAAGTGTTCTATGAACACATTCTTGTAAACTGAGTTCATGTATACACTTTTCCCATAAATATGTCATTTTTACTTTAACTGGACAATGTAGTTGTAGCATTATGTGGGTCTATCCATGGGTTAATATTAAGTTTTTTAAATATTTGCCAAAGCCATTTGAGTCTGTAAACCTGTAATCATTAAATTGGGTACTTTTAGGCACTGACACCATACGAATATTATTGCTTTATTGTATAACATGTGGGTAAGACCACATGAGGGCAGCACAGATATAAACATTCTTTAAAATATCTCCTTCTGTCTTTCATAAAAACAAATCAGGTTTCAAATGTAAAGAGAGCAAGATAAACAGATTTAAATTCTAAGGCGAACTAAAATGCATACTAAGAACAATGATAGTGTGTTATTTTCTGTATATTTTTCAGTATTTTGGTTGAAAAACAAATTGTGAAATAAGAATTACAGGTATAATACTTTGATTTATCAAGTTGTGGAAATAGAATATCCATAAATGTATCTTGACACCCAAAAGCTTTATTAACCTTCACACATTTTCAAGTAGGCCTATAATTTCAGTTGGACAAGGGGTTGCTTGGCATTCACAATACTACCAACATACTACCAAAGCACACCTTATGACACAAAACTTTTTCATATGTAAAAAAGTACAAACAAATTCCCATCATCTCTTCTGGAAAAGCACATATTCTGTGTCACCTCAACAGTTAAAGTCCCTCAACACAAACAGTTTAGATTCTGGATAGCTGCCGGAGTAATAACAGATAGTCTGAACTTGGCCAGCAAACTTTGTTAGCTTTGCTGTGACCATATATGGACCCTTGTTCAAGTCTGAGAGATGGCAGGGCTTGCGCAGCCCAGATCTCCCAATAATCCACCTAAAGAAGAACAACTCGACCCATGAATGTCTAAAATAAAACTGTCCAACCTAAACTCTGCTGGTGACCACTTAAGGATATCAACACAGAAACAACTTAACATCTGTTTATTGCACATAAACCAAGAAAAGATCAAAGTTAGTGGTCCCTGAGGTCTTCTGCATCATAAACTGGAGTCTTAAGTTTGCTTATCCATCATTTACCAACTGGATGCTGACTTACATTAAACGTATCCTGAAAAAGACTTTATTATCATCTACAACTGAACTTCACAGGATTTACAAAGTTTATCATCAGGTCTCTGCCAAGTGATGATTCAATTCTGGCCAGGGATCTTCAGAGTAATATTTGAATCTCACCTCGAACACCTGAAGAAGATGTTGTGGTTCTTGCACACTCTGGCGCAGTCTGAAGCCCCATGGTGCTCCACCACACAGTGTTACGCACACAAAATCTCCTGTGCCCATCCTCCTGCAGCTCTCCTCCAGACTGCGACACATGAACTTTCTCCTCCTCGATATCTGAAGCTTACTTCGGTGGGTGTAAAACCACAATAGTTGGAGTCCAGCCCTCTTTTGGCATCATTTTTCAAAGACCTTCCTGTGGACCGTTGAAAGGTCTATTATGCGTTCTTATTAGGAACCATATGTGTGCACTTACACCAAAGAATTCTGACACCAATCTTATTTATTATATTGAATAGGGAAACACTTAAAAGGAATACATTTTGGTAAAGGTTATGGCATATTTTTTTACTTTTTGTACTTTAGACTGTGAAAAAGTTTGGAATTGATGAGAAACTTATTATTAATCTTATTATATATTATTTTCATCACATGGGATTCCATGTGCCAGAATGTTTTTTGATTGGTTTTAAATATTATAAGTATAAGACTTTCCTGTAGCTCAGTGGTTGGAGCATTGAGCTTACAACGCCAAGGATAAAGGTTTGATCCCAGGAGTTGGTCATTAGATACGAATGTATAATGCACGTATGTTGCTTTGGATAAAGTATCTGCCGAATAAACAAATGTAAAAGTATTGGGTAAAAAAACAGAGTAAAGTCACAGGAAGTCATGGCCTTGTGATTAGAGGGTTTGACTCCAAGGGTTGTGGGTTCAAGTCTCGGGCCGGCAAGACTTATGTGCCCATGAGAAATTAATCAAACCTCCAACTACTCCCCAGGTGCGGCAGAATAAGTGGCTGCCCACTGCTGTGTGTGCGTGCGTGCGTGCGTGCGTGCGTGCGTGCGTGTGTTCACTGTTGGTGTTTGTGTGTGTTCACTGTTGGTGTTTGTGTGTGTTCACTGTTGGTGTTTGTGTGTGTTCACTGTTGGTGTTTGTGTGTGTTCACTGTTGGTGTTTGTGTTCACTTCTCTGGGTTCACCGTTGGTTGTGTTTTCACTGCCTCAGTGTGTGTGCTCGCCGCTGCGTGTGTTCACTGCTCTGGGTTCACAGATGGTGTGTGAGTGTTCACTGCCTCAGTGAGTGAGTTCACTATTGTGTGTGTTTGCACTGGGTTCACCGTTGATGTGTGTGTTCACTGCCTCAGTATGTGTGTTCACAACTGTGTGTGATCACTGCTCTGGGCTCACCGATTGTGTGTGTGTGTTCACTCCCTCAGTGTGTGTGTTCACGGTTGGTGTGTGTGTGTTCACTATTGTGTTTGTTCACTGCTCTGGGTTCACCCTTGATTTGTTTGTTCACTACTGTGTGTGTTCACTTCTCTGCGTTCACCGTGGATGTGTGTGTTCACAACTGTGTGTGTTCACTACTCCGGGCTCACCGATGGTGTGTGTGTTCACTCCCACAGTGTGTGTGTTCACCGTTGGTGTGTGTGTGTTCACTATTGTGTGTGTTCACTGCTCTGGGTTCACCGTTGATTTGTTTGTTCACTACTGTGTGTGTTCACTACTCCGGGCTCACCGATGGTGTGTGTGTTCACTCCCACAGTGTGTGTGTTCACCGTTGGTGTGTGTGTGTTCACTATTGTGTGTGTTCACTGCTCTGGGTTCACCGTTGATTTGTTTGTTCACTACTGTGTGTGTTCACTTCTCTGCATTCACCGTTGATGTGTGTGTTCACAACTGTGTGTGTTCACTGCTCTGGGTTCACCGTTGGTATGTGTTTTCACTGCCTCAGTGTGTGTGCTCACCACTGCGTGTGTTCACTGCTCTGGGTTCACAGATGGTGTGTGTGTGTGTTCACTGCCTCAGAATGTGTGTTCACGGTTGGTGTTTGTGTTCACTATTGTGTGTGACTGCACTGGGTTCACCGTTGATGTGTGTGTTCACTGCCTCAGAATGTGTGTTCACAACTGTGTGTGTTCACTGCTCTGGGCTCACCGATGGTGTGTGTTTTCACTCCCACAGTGTGTGTGTGTTCACACTTGGTGTGTGTGTGTGTGTGTGTGTGTGTGTGTGTGTGTGTGTGTGTGTGTTCACTACTGTGTGTGTTCACTTCTCTGCGTTCACCGGTGATGTGTGTGTTCACTACTGTGTGTGTTCACTTCTCTGCGTTCACCGTGGATGTGTGTGTTCACAACTGTGTGTGTTCACTTCTCTGCATTCACCGTTGATGTGTGTGTTCACAACTGTGTGTGTTCACTGCTCTGGGCTCACAGATGGTGTGTGTGTTCACTGCCACAGTGTGTGTGTTCACCGTTGGTGTGTGTGTGTTCACTATTGTGTGTGTTCACTGCTCTGGGTTCACCGTTGATTTGTTTGTTCACTACTGTGTGTGTTCACTACTCCGGGCTCACCGATGGTGTGTGTGTTCACTCCCACAGTGTGTGTGTTCACCGTTGGTGTGTGTGTGTTCACTATTGTGTGTGTTCACTGCTCTGGGCTCACCGATGGTGTGTGTGTTCACTGCCACAGTGTGTGTGCTCACTACTATGTGTGTTCACTCTGGATGTGTTAAACGCAGAACATGAATTCTGAGTATGGGTCACCATACTTGGCTTTATGTCTCTTCTTCACTGGATCATAAACATGATTTCAGGATGTGTTTCATAAACTTCAGTTGGAGGAAATCTTCATAACGATATTAAGTTCATAAATCAAGTATTATAGTCCAGGTCTAGCATGGAATCATTTCTAACATTCTGAAGTGTCAAGATTTGTGCCGAAATGTCGTAATATCTTAACATTTTAGAAATGTCATGCTAGGCAAATGGTTTACAAAAATTGATCTCTACAAATCCTGAGCCAACACTGTGAATCAAAATGTTATCAGAATAATAAACGTCAATACCTCTTTTCATACATTTGAAGATAAATATGTGAATTCCTTTGTTTGGAGTCAGTAATCAAAAATGGAAGAAAAAAGAATAAAAGTTTGAAACATTAGAGACAGCCGTTCGAAGAATAACAGATAATAAATAATAAACAGAAGAATATTTATTACTGTAAGGCCGGTTTAAAGCCCCAAAGCCAAAAGATTGGAACACGTTTGTTTCCAGAGGTTAGATTAGTCTTAATAAGTTGACATTAGATATGCAATAACAATATTTCTATGCTTCACTATGTGTATAATACATATATAGTGATTTAGTGAAGTCTAGATAGGAACTAAAGACATGCAAAGGGACATTTGTGTCTTTATTACATTATTCATCTTTTTATGGTTTTTAATTTCCCTTCTGTAAGTTTTTCAATCATGTTATTTTTATTTGGTGCCATTGTTTAAGGTTCAGGAAGCTTCTCTTCACAACATTGCAGGATAACTTAAAGATGCTGTTCTCTTAAAGGCCAGAATGAAGGAATGGAGTTTGAGCATCCCTGCTGACGTGTATGACAAAGACTACAGATTTACACAAGACAGTGCACTTGACCCATAAAAGAGAACAAGTGCAACATCAATGACGTCACTCTATAGAAGTCAGTCCTAACTTAAATGGGCCAATCACAATTCGTAAACACTAACTTATTCTTTTTTTATTGTGCAATTATATGCATATCATTACAAACATATACATAACAATAATAAAGTGACGAATAAGGGTATACAAAATAAATAAAGAGAAAAAAAACATTAAATAAATAAAGCAATGCTTGGGAAAATCAAATTAAATTAAACTAAAGTTACAATGTGCTTCACATATAACAGCTTTATTGTTTTAAACATTATTTAAAGTGTAACCATATTGTTTAATTTAAAATGTAAACAATCTGGCTTGTCTTTTGCCCATTTCAATACATAAATGTGACATCCTCTAACTATATACATACGATGATATGGCACAAAATATGACATCATACATTCCTAATATGCAGAATATTGATGTGCTTGGCAGTCTATAAAAAGTTAAAATGCAAAATTTAAAATAAATAAAAATAATAATAATTACAAAAAATCAAAACAAAAATCAAAACAATAAATATCAAATGCAACCATTTGCAGATAAATATCTGAAGTAAAAACTGAACATTTTAATGGTTTATTTGTTCATCAGTTTTGCACCGGAAGTGGTGCAAATATAACACGAGAGTGTGGAGACCTTGATTAGAGGGACTGCGCTCGTGTCTCACAGCTGCGCACGCATGCGCAGAACGCGCTGTTGTGTGACGCAGACACCGGGCTTCGCTGGAGTTTGACGTGGCACTCTCGGCACGCGACTGAACATCAGCAGTGCCCGGATCATCTTCTTCACAGGTAACTTTATCTCATTATTCTCACTTATGAGCCGAAATAACACGACACGCGTGTAGGTCTATATCACATCATGTCCTCGGCGTCTTTACTGCACATTTGTTTGAGAAACGCAAAGTTTGCGTAATGTAACAGTTTCCGTGTGTTACATTAATGTATCAGTCGCGTGACGTCACACGTGTGTTTGATCTATGCTTTGATCTTGTGTAGTGATGATGGACTTTATTCTGTAAAGTCAGATGTTGTGCATTAATATTTTTATTTGTTTATTTTTATTGCTGAAACCAAAAACATATACAAAACATTATGAAATATTAAATAATCATATAACACTTGAACACAAAATAAGTAAACTAGTTAAAAATATAAAATATAAAAAAAAGCTGTTGTGCATTATTTTTTTATTTATTTTTTATTTAATTGCTGAAACCAAGAACACACATAAAAGTGTAAAATACAAAATAATCCTATAACACTTGAACACACAACAAGTAAACTAGTAAAAAAATATAAGATAAAAAATATAAAATATAAGCTTTTGTGCATTGTTATGCATTAAGGTTTCTGTTATTTGACGTGGCAGTTGAGGGCAGTGCCCCTCTAATACTGTACATCTATAATAAAGTCTGACAAATCATATATATTTATTAAATAAAGTAAGCTTTATATAAATGAGACATTGTGTTGAATCATGATTCTAAACTATCGTTGTATCGGCTATTTACCGCTTCATTGTCTCCTTGACTATTGTAAGTCGCTTTGGATAAAAGCGTCTGCTAAATGACTAAATGTAAATGTAAATGTAAACTTTAAAGGACACTTCCTTATAAATATTATAGATCTGGACTCATCTTTATTTATTTTACAATTTCTAAAACAACTAGAGGTTTATTGTTCATTCAAGCATATGAGTTTAGGTTTTGTTGTGGATTTATATTTATTTACATTAACCTGAAAAGAAATATTTAGTTTGACACACTGGTTGTTATTTTTTGATCAAGATTTAGTTACTTTACAACAGTTATATTCTATAATCATTATTCTGTATCTATAATCATTTTGATCGCTTATAATATTCACATGCCAACAGAGAGGCTTTGATATTTTATGATACTTTTCTTTATTTTGGAAGTATGTAATAGTGACACAATTTCTGACTATTCATGAGAGATTGTGTTATCATATTTGTCTCTTATCTTTAACAGTTTAGTGTCAAAGTTCCAGATCACACGTGTGTAGGGTTGAGTTAATGCTATTCGGGAAAACTTAAAGAAAACCTCTTTTTTTGATTTCCAATCCTTATGTGAAAGTTTTTATTCTTACCTTGCGAGAACGTTCAACAGGTTTTATTCCGGTTAATATTTGAACATTTTCAAGGCTAAAAGATTAACGTTTTTAATGCAGCATGAGGTCACAAACTTCATGTTAAGCAATTTGTAATTTGTGGTTGGTTGATTTCATTTATTTTATCCCACCAGTTCCAGATCATATTTGTTTCAGATTGGAATGAAAGAATAACGGCATGATGAGTCAGCAAGGTTATGTTGCTACCCCTCCATACTCCCAGGCCCAGACTGGAATGGGGGGATACTCTGCTGGTTTTGGAAACCCTCCACCTCAATCCCATTATGGGGTCTATGGGTCTCCACCTCAGGCTTATTCTGCCCCTCCCGCAGGTAAAATTATTCTGTTGCTGTTGACTTATGTTATAATTCCAGACAAGTCTCATCTTGATTTTGTTGTAAAAGTACCCTAAGTATACCTCAGAGAAGCAAATATGTATATATATTTATTCACAAATTAGAGGTCTTGATATGTGCCAATTGCCTCATGGGTGACTGCGCCAGGTCCGATTCCCGTCCAGAGCGTCCTTTGCTGGTCCCACTCAATCATGTTTTCCTGTTTTCTCTCCGCTTCCCTATTCCAATGAAAATGTTTTGTACTCTCTACTGTTCATAATTAAAGGAAAATTGGTTTTCCAGGTATGCTGAAACCCACTGCCTCTTCCCCTTCTGGAATGCCCCCTCCACCAGCATCCAGCCAGTACGGAGCTCACGTTCAGCAGAATGGTTCCCACGGGTAAATCTTTGTTCTACATAAGAGAACATTATTGACTTTTCTGCTTAATATGTAGCTGTTTATACTTTAAAACCATGTTTACGTTCCCCTATCAGTTTCCAACATCCTACGGCTCCCTCCATGTCTCCTTACGGGCAACCTACACAAAGTTCTTATCAAAGTATGGCACAAGCCGCACCGCCAAATCAACATGTGACCAGTCAAATGAGTCCAATGACACAAGGCCCTCCTCCAACTCAACAGTTGACCAATCAAATGAGTCCAATGGCACAAGGCCCTCCTCCAACTCAACAGCTGACCAATCAAATGAGTGCCATGAACATTGCAGGTTATGGTAAGATGCCATTACAACAAATATGTGTATTTAACAATTATTTATGGCTTGTGGGTGACGCACATACGTTTTTAGGCCAAAGGCCCATGAACGTCCCACAGTCCCCGTCCAGCGCAGGGGCACCACAACAATTTCACACCTCCAGACCCCCAGCAATGGGACATCCTCCGCTGTCTCCACCAGGACAACAGCCGCCTGGAATGGGATCACCTCCGGCGATGGGAATGGCTGGACCAGGTGTATCCATGGGCGGCGGGGGACAGCAACAAGCACTTGGACCTCAGAGCTATCCACAACAACCAGGTATGACTGAGGGTTTTGCGTCTATGTTTGGTCCAAAGTGGCATCATTCATTTTGTCAGGCTCAAAAAGACATTCTATGCACGCAGGCTCATTCGGTGGACAAATGGCAGGGCCACAGATGGGAGGTCCACAAACAGGTGCTTTCCCCGGAGGCTTCCCTGGAGGTCCAGCCCAAATGTCTGGCCCGCCTCAAAAGAAGCTGGACCCTGACTCTATTCCCAGCACGGTAATTGCTAAAACAGCTCTATTGTAATGTAAACCCATTTTAATACAAACTGTAAGGGGCATTGACTTTTGTTTGCAGACGCAAGTGATTGAAGATGACAAGGCTAGGAGAGGAGGCCAGGTTTATGCCACCAACATCAGGGGTCAGGTACCCCCACTTGTCACCACAAATTTTACAGTACAGGATCAAGGTAAGACAAAAACTGGTTTTGTACTTAAGGTGATAGTGTGTCCATAAAATGACAATTCTGTCATCAAACAGCCTCTTGTTAAATCAAAAATGACATTTTTCTACAACAGAAACACAAAGGAAGATATCCTTTGGGAACCGAACTGCACTGGCACCCATTGCAGCATGCAAGTGAATGGCTGCCAGTTCCTTACATTCTTCAAAATATCTTCTTTTGTGTTCTGCGGACGTACAGCTTTTAAATGTTAAGAATGAGAGTATATGATGATAGGTTTTCATTTGCACGTGAGCTATCGCTATATGGCATGTAATTATGGGATTCTTGAGATTTAAGTTAACTAAGGAAACTGCTTAACTGTTTAGGGAATGCCAGCCCAAGGTTTATGCGATGCACAACATATGCCTTCCCGTGCACGGCGGATCTCGCAAAGCAGTGCAAAGTGCCTCTAGCTGCCGTTATCAAACCCTTTGCTACTTTGCCCAAAAATGAGGTAGGTGACATTTATGAATGCTTTCAGGTAAAGTTTGCTTAAAGGAAAAGTTCACCCAAAAATGTAGATTCTCTCAATTTACTCATAAGCGCTTTAAGTACCATTCCAGGTTGAGTCCTTTCATTTAAAAGTTTTGACTTTGAGATAATAAATGTCTTCTGGTTTTGTTTGAGCTCAACTGAATAAACATAAGTGTGAGATCATTGTGAGAATTTAAAATTTAGGTGAACTGTTCCTTCAAGAGTCCTGCATTTCCTCTCAGTTTTTTGTTTGTTAGTTCAATGGTGGCTTAAACACCTTCAAGACGTGTTTAACTCTGGGATCTTTCAATCTTACCCACATCTTTACAGTTCAGGACCTTATTAGGAAATGTTGATGGTCGTATTCTTATGAGAGACTAATTAATGTAAGGAAGATATGACGGAATAAATGTGTTGTAGTCTGAAATGAGGAAAAACATCTGCCGAGTTTAAGGACAGTTTCGGCTTTACACTTTAAGACATATCACAGAACCTCCAAGTCAAGATTAGGGAGGGCAGGCATTAAATTATCCATTTTGTTCAGTTAAAAGGTCTCATATACATATTTTAATGCTGTTCTTAGAAAATGTGTATTCAACCTTTGTTATTTGTCTTTTACATTTTATTTTAACTGTAATCTGTTTGTACTCTATAGACTCCTCTGTACATTGTGAATCACGGTGAGGCTGGACCGATCCGCTGCAATCGCTGCAAGGCCTACATGTGCCCTTACATGCAGTTTATTGATGGAGGACGACGCTACCAGTGTGCCTTCTGCAGCTGTGTCAATGAAGGTTATTATTCAAAAATCAATGTTATACTCCTGTGAACCTCATATTGCACAAGTTTAAAAGAAAAGTCGTTTGTTTAAAATGAAGATGTTTTCTTTTATTTATGTATTAATAATTATTTTTTATTAATGTTTATTTAAACATGCCATTGACCAAATGTAATCTTTGCTCCATTGGTTAAGTATTGCACTAGCAAACAATTAAACATTGGATATATACAGTATGAATATAAAAAATGTAAACGTTTAAAATATAAAAAGACTTGAAAGAAAATATTGCATTATGATTAATAACATATGAGAATCCCTTTACAGAGCAATTTAAACTAAATAATATATTTTTTTATCATCAAAGTTCCAGTGCAGTATTTTCAACATCTGGATCATATGGGGAGAAGAATGGATCTGTATGAGAGACCAGAACTGTCTTTGGGCTCTTATGAGTTCATTGCCACACAGGACTACTGCAGGGTAAATTAAAAAAACATTAAAGACAGTTTTACACAACATTTAGCTGTAAACATTGAGGCCTCATTGGAAACTTTGAAATATTTTTGGCACACGTTAAAAACACATTTTCATTATGAGTAACACATTAGTCACAATCTGATTAGATCATAACAGCAAAGTTTATTATTAATAGCCGATGTGTTTATCTTAATCTAAGAATTTCCTATATGAGTATAGAGGAATATTGTGAATGGAATTTATTAAAGACTGGTGTTTGTCCAAATGGGGTCAACATGCCCGATGAAACATCTGAAAAACTGTTCTTTCTTGGCAGACACATCACATTTTCTTATTTCATGAATAGAACATTTTTGTCAGGAATAACACGCGGCGTGTTCAGATTGAAGACTTTAAAGGAAACAAGTTTAAATTGACATTCTGAATAGTCTTATCTCCTTTTTATTCAAACTTTCTTGCTACATTTATTGATGTGAAATATGTTTAATTGAAAAGTGTCCCAATCCATCACCTTAAAGTAATTTTTCAGTGTAAAGAAATTGTTTGACAAAATTTTGGCTGAGATCTTGCCGGGGCTACTTTTCTCAACCTGACACAGTAATCCCCGATCTGAGCTCCTTTTTTTTCTCTCAGCATTTTTATTATTCAGAAATCAGTTAAAGTGGATTTAACAAATATCAGAGGGACTTTATATTCATCCTTCTGTCTATGTTTTGAAAGTGGGCATATAAAAACTTGTTAAAGGTGTGGAATATAATTTTTGGGGATTGCCAGGTGAACATTTACATCTGGAATTTACAATAGTTTAGTAAATGGATAGTTTACCAAATAAGTGAAAATTCTGTCCAAATTGACTTGTATGACTATCTCTTTTAAACTAAAGAAGATATTTTGACGAAAGACGTATTGGTTTTGCGTCATTCAATAGACATTAATAGTGACCAACTATGTTTGTTCATTTACAATCTTCAAAAAGTCTTGTTTTATTAACGCCCACAATGAAACAGTGGATGACACAAGACCAAAATACTTTATTGTTGAGTTCCTCAAAGTTTGCTCTTATTAATGACAACATAAAATGTTGAACCTGAATCAAGTAAGAAAAACATACATTGAACAGGGTTGAAACTGTCATGGAAAACCTGGCAAAGTGATGGAATTTTGTCATTTTCAGGCCTGGAACCGTTTTGGAAAAAACTAATACACCAAAAAGTTTAGAAAAAATCTAATCAACATTGATGCGCTGTGGTCATTTTGAACATGGATTTGTCTTCTTATTTATTGTATACATTTACATTTCATATGCATTGGATATATACATCAAAGTCATGGAAAAGTAATTGAATGTGTATAAAAACCT
Source organism: Triplophysa yarkandensis (assembly GCA_033220385.1). Taxonomy (NCBI): domain Eukaryota; kingdom Metazoa; phylum Chordata; class Actinopteri; order Cypriniformes; family Nemacheilidae; genus Triplophysa; species Triplophysa yarkandensis. The sequence goes on along the minus strand of CM065661.1, from coordinate 3,777,641 downwards.
GTTAAAGTTCATGTTTAATTCTGTAATGTTTTCTCCCTTAAAGAACAATAAGCCTCCGAACCCTCCTGCCTATATCTTCATGATCGATGTCTCCTACACCAACATTAAGAGTGGACTAGTCCGACTTATATGCCAGGAGTTAAAGACGCTGCTTGACCTACTTCCCAAGTAAGTCAAGACACCTTTTAAACGTATGGCTATAGAGACAGTTCTGACTGTGGAAAATTTATATCACTGTTGAAGTTTTTCATCACTCACTTTATACGCTGACACCAGGCTCCAGGTGTTTGTCTTTAAGGGGTCTTTAGAAAAGCCCATCCGTTCAGGTTCAACGCATGTTCATCTCGAGTCCTATCAGCCTGGAAAAGAATCCGTTTTAAACATCCACCTTTCCCTGCCAAATATGGTAACAGTAGCACAAGAAAAGAATATATGGAGAAATCCAATTCCAATATGTCATCATTAGAAAATGCCTGCCTGAAGGAAGTCAGGAGGATTTTTGTGAGGGTTGAAAGCGAAAGGGTTCACCGTCTCCGGTCCTGCAACGTATCCAAGAATTTAAATATTTCTGTGTGCACATGGCTCCCATTATTCTGTTTGTGTAGAAGACTGCCAGCTGAAAGGTGAGCTTTCGATTCACCTCTGGTGAACATGTATATTTCAGTAAATTTTTTCCACCTCCAATAGCTCCTGAGGGGATGTCCTTATTTGTTTGGGAGATGACCTCACTCTCCAAACAGCTTCAAATAAGCCTGCGGTATTCTCTTCTCTGTTCCTGGCTTTCTTTGCATATCGCTCAAAGTTAATGGGAACCACATTGGAGCCGAGTTGTTCAGGACTGATAGGGTTTGTTCTTTCAATAGAGAAGCGGTTTGGCCTTGGTTCAATGACAGGATTGGCATAAATGGACCGAGAATGATTCACGCCATATCTGTGTTTTACAATCTTGTGGATGTACAAACTCCAGATACAAGCGACCATTTGGAATGCTTTTATTTATTGGTTGCTGTCAGCTACTACTGTACATGGTGCTTTAGTACAGGGGTTCTCAAAATGTATGATGTGAAGATTGCCCAAATAAGAACTCGCCTTTAGTGAGTTATAATAATAAATAGTCGATTGTAGAAATTTTTAGAACCACATATTTCTATTTTATGTAGCTGGCTACACTTGTTGGATGTCTATAACGTGAAGATAAGTTGTATACTGTGTCTATAATATGTACATATACGTTATGAAGATTTTTGATTCAAATGTATTCGTAGTTTGAAAACTTTTACTTTAATGTGGTGAGAAAAAAGTACAAAACGATTCTAGAAACTATGCAGAAAGCAAAAAACCTAGTAAAGAAAGATACTGAGAAGTCAAACCATAATATTTAGTAGACATACAATATTTTTTACAGTATCAACTTGGACTAATGTGTACATTTTATATACAACACAAGTTTTTTCATTATTCAGAATTATTTTATTAATCAGATTTATATATTCAGATTTATTTTTTTTATTAATCATTAATCAAAATCTAATGGAAAGTCACATATAAATAAGGAATAACTTTTTTCTTTGATCTCAAGATGTATACCAAAATTTTGAAAATCACAAAACATGTCGTAGACTTAAATATATAGTTATTTTTAATTATCTATGGTTTTGAGCAAACACACTGGTGAAAACGGCAGAACTTTTTGGAAATGAATAGAAATGCCTCATTCAGCATATTTTTGGGGGATTTGCAGTCAAATTTAAAGGGCCATTTTAATTCAATAGTTTGCAAATATTTAAGGTTTATTCATTTTTACTAAAAAGTGGAAGATATAAGATTTGTAATATCTGCTATTTACGGCTTCATTGTTTAATCTTGATTATATGTAAATCCTACGTGACCCTAAACCTTTGAACTTTTGAAGATCTTTTGTAATTTATCTATCTTCATTTTCACGTGAAATAAGGAGTTAACTTCATTTTGGTTAGGTTGCATCTGATAGTATTATTCAGAATATTATTGGTTATTGTTTTTTTTATTTTCTTTTATAAAGAGAGGAGGGAGCAGATAGCTCAGTCATTAAAGTGGGCTTCGTCACATATAACAAGATCCTGCACTTCTACAATGTGAAGAGCGCTCTGGCACAACCACAGATGATGGTGGTCTCTGATGTGGCCGAGATGTTTGTACCGCTGCTCGATGGATTCCTTGTCAACTTCCAGGAGTCCCGGGCCGTTATCAACAAGTAGGTTTATTTATGAACATAATTTTAATATTGTATTGAATAATTTAAATTCAATATATAGATGGCATTTATAAAGCTGGTTTATAACGTATAAATTGATTTCCGTGTTGATTCTTACAGTCTTCTGGATCAAATCCCTGACATGTTTGCTGAGACCAATGAGAGCGAGACTGTTTTTGCACCCGTCATTCAAGCTGGTGTAGAGGCACTAAAGGTAAATAGAAAAATGTCAAAGGCTGAATTATTTACTAAACAACGACTTCATCCACATGACATTTGCGTCAGTCCATCTGCTCAATCGCTTTCTCAATTTACATCATGTCACCAGCGAGCTTTGTTTAATAAACATGGGGTTTCATTGTGACTCACATCTTTTAAAGTTTTAATGATTAAATGATGTTTAATCACCCATTCAGTCCCTGACCTTATAGAGACAGAAATAAACTTTTTCAACATTTACTAATGTTCAGAAGTCTCATATTAACAATTATTGTTATAGTATATTAAAGGGAACGTTCAGCCAAAAACAAAGCCTCTATACGATTCTTTCTATACGATATTTTGATAAATGTGTTAGTGGTTTCTTGTCTGTCTAGTGAAAGTTGTATCTTTATGTTCTGAAGAGGATATAAAGTCATACAGGTTTGATATGAGTTAATAATTGTTTAGTTTTGTTTTGTCTATCCATTCAAGTCTTAAAGGCTTTTTTGAAAATCATAGACCCTGCCTTTAATGTTTCAAGCAGCAAAACTAAGGGTGAGTAAAGAATGACAGAATCAATAATTGGGGTGATTAAAAAGTGTCTACCCTAAAATGAACATTATGTCATCATTTACTTTTCAACCTATAACTAAAAAAAGATATTTAGAAGAAAAGTTGGTTACCAAAAAGCAGTGGCACCAATTCACTTGTATTTTATGGACACAAAAGTAATGCAAGGGAATGTGCCAGTTACCGACATTCTTCATAATATCTTCTTTTTGGGTCTTCAGGAGAGAGTCATACAGGTTTGAAATAGCATCTAGGACTGAACTACCACTTCTAGTTTAAGCTCATGTTTAACAATTATGGTAACGTTTCCTGTCCCAATAAACCTATAGCATAAAGGCGGATTGTATGTATTTTTGGGGGATTTGAATCTACTTTTGTTATTTGTGTTTGTCTGGTCAGGCAGCTGAATGCTGCGGGAAACTCTTCATCTTCCACTCCTCCATCCCAACAGCAGAAGCTCCAGGAAAACTCAAGAACAGAGATGACAAAAAACTCATTGGCACAGAAAAAGAGAAGGTTTGGATCTATTCTTCCTTCAGAAAGATGCATTTGGACAAACTTTAAACTGATGATTGTTTAAGTGATATCAGATAGACAGTATATTAAAAGAGTAATGTTATTAACACACGCACACATTTGAATGCTTATGTCGGAATAGACATTCCTTAAGATTACATGTAGTTAAAGAAAATCTATAATATGTAGATGTAATAAATCTTAATCTTTATTGTGTTGTTGTCAGACTCTTTTCCAGTCTCAGCGGGGTGTGTACGAACAGCTGTTTAAAGATTGTGTAGCACAGGGTTGTTGTGTCGACCTCTTCCTGTTTCCCAACCAATATGTGGATATGGCCACCATGGGTGATGTGCCCTCACATACTGGAGGCTCCGTGTACAAGTACAACAACTTTCAGGTACACACCTTGACTCACACAACAAGAATGAAGAGACTGCTGTTTTATGTTTGTTGTGGAATGAAATACTGCCATCTTATGGTCAAGCATTGTTCTTCTTATTCAGGTGGAGGTTGATGGTCATCATTTTATCAGTGATCTCAAGAGAGATGTGGAGAAGTCCATTGGGTTTGATGCCATCATGCGTGTCCGTACTGGCACTGGTATTTCATTCTTTACAAACCCACATTTTTTCTGTACATCTTACAGTAAAGGGAAGGTTTAACCAAAAAGGAAAATTCTGTGATGGATTTTCTAAATTTTTTTGTTTCTTCTTGCTTGAGCACAGATTTATTTAGATGAATGATTATAATCAAACATTTCTTGAACCACATTGACTAGTAGGAAGAAAATATCCCATATTTCCCCAGTCCTACATTCTTCAAAATAGAAAAAATAATGATAAAATAATTTCCCCTACTACGGTAGAGAATGGTGTTATATACATTCTTCCAAATATCTTTCTGCTTGTTCAATATTCAAAGACATTTTAGAAACTTTTTAAGAAAAAGAAAAATTCCAAACTCAGATTTTTGACTTTTAGATCAAATATTCCTTTAATGCCTTTTCATTTTATCAACTATCTATTTATTTGCATTCGTATTCAATCTTTTTTTTTATGGTGGATTAGGAGAAACCCCTGACAGTGTAAAGCACTTTGAGTGTCTAGAAATGTGTTATATAAATGTAACAAATTATTATTATTAATTATAAATGATTTTTTAAGCTATGTTAACTTTAATTATAAATGTAAATATTATAATCATAATTTGTATAGTTAAAATATCTAATATAAATTGTAATACCTATTTAAATTCATTGATAAATGTTTGTAAATTAATATATACTTTTTGTTTATCACATTGCATATTTGTTCATAGCACATATGCATTTGCCGACTTTTGAACTTTTTAATTTAAGGCTTCAGGGCCACAGATTTCTTCGGAGCCATCTACATGAGCAACACCACTGATGTAGAAATGGCCGCGGTGGATTGCGACAAGGCCTTGACCGTTGAATTCAAACACGACGACACTCTGAGTGAAGAGGCCGGGGCTGTTATGCAGGTTTGTTTAAATATAATTTTGAACTTAGAAATAGCTTAGAATAAAAAGAGTCAGTTGTTAACCCGAGGAACACAAATGTGTGTTATTTTATTGGCGTTTCCCAGTGTGCATTGCTCTACACCACCGTCAGTGGACAGAGACGATTGAGAATCCATAACCTCAGTCTGAACTGCACCTCACAGCTGTCTGAACTCTACAAGAGCTGCGAGACAGACGCTCTTATCAACTTCTTTGCTAAATCAGGTGACTGACCGTCTGACTTTACTGGTCGATTGATTTTTGAAATAAGAACAATATGCCAAAGGTTTAAAGTTTAGACTTGGATGACAAAGGAAGACGCTTCACCTCCAGTCAAAAGTTTTGTGACTCAAACATCATTGATCATTTTTAAAATGTTTGATCTGATGGTGTATGCCTAACCGGCTGAAATTAATTTAATAGAATAAAAAGTATAGTTACACAAAACATGCATGTTTTTTAAAGTTAAAGCTTAAACTTTATTAAATTTTTTGATGAATCAATATCAAGAAAGAACAGCCAATCAGGAATAGACTATTTAAATTTTTTACATTCTTTAAAAGCAGCTCATAGTCAAACTTTAAGAAACTACTTAATAAAATGACAAGAAAACAATGACTGAACGGAAGTACAACATGCTTGATTTGTTTTATTTCATAATTTAGATTATTAGATTATGATTATCATTATCATAAAAAGTTAAAAATTATTGCGTGAATAAGTGTTCCAAAACTTTTGATCGATTGTCTATTCCACAAACCTATTGTGTAAAACTTGTGGAATAAAACGATGGAGCGATGAAGTCTGTCTCTGTTAGCACTGCATCTGCCAGAGGAAGAAGAGTGTTAGGTATCTTTCTTTACTCCTGTTGATTTCTTTCTCCAGCGTATCGGGCCATGCTCAGCCAGCCACTGAAGACAGTGAGGGAAATCCTGGTCAACCAGACCGCTCATATGCTGGCATGCTACAGAAAAAACTGTGCCAGTCCTTCAGCTGCCAGTCAGGTAACTCACAAACCTCACATCCATCCTGTCTTAATGTTGGGATTTAATTGACATTTGGGAAGATATTGACATTGTGCTTATTGAGCATGGACAGGTTTGAGCATTGGTTGTCTTTAATGATTTCTGTTTATTTACTCATGCTATATTGTATTGTATTGCTTAACTATTTCAGTTGTAAAGTGCATTGGTCATCTTTGTATTTTAATTTTGTTTTATAAATGAGTCAGACTGAGAAATCTTTTATGGCCTTTTGAGTATAATCTATAAAAGAAAAACATGAAACAAATTCTAAATTATTTTGAGTTTGTCTGAATTTACTATTTATAGAAAGGTCTAGATTAAATACATATTTTTTAATTTGTGAAACAATGCCCCCTTGTTCCAGTTACCAAAAGAAAATATACTTTTTTGTTTTTTTATATTTCTGCCAAAAAAAATATTTAAATACTGCAAAAAAGAAAACATAGGATTAAATAATTTTTGTTCCAACTTTAAAGCGTTCTGGATGTGGATGTCATTTCTGAGGTTTTTTCTGATAGTTCTTCAAAGTTTTTAATTTCTTTGTTTGGTTCCACTAGGAGAAATAATATTTTGAAGAATGCTTGTAACCAAATAGTTCTTGGACCCCATTGAGTACTATAGAAAAAATAACAATGGCAGTTAAAAGTGACCATAACCATTAGTTTCAACAAAACAAAAAAATTATAACATATTTTTCCCGGCTATGGGAGTCAATGGGAGTCTTTTTTCTTTCTTATAATTTAAATAGCTTTAATTTTTCTCAGTCATCAATTAATTTCCATTCATATAAAACATATTTGTAACAATAGATCTGTTTAGCTATATATTTCTTTCATTATATTAAATGTTCACATTTATAATCAAATTTAAAATGCATTATAAAATGTTTTTAATACACACAATATAAACAAGTATTAAAACATAGCAATACATTTTTTTATAAATATATACGTATAAATTAAAAAGCATTTGGACAGCATTTATATGTAAAAATGATGGCTTAATGGGAAATTTATACATGCAATGTATAAATGCCTCATTGTTTTTCTATAGCTGATCCTACCGGATGCGATGAAGGTGTTTCCAGTCTACATGAACAGTCTATTAAAGACATCAACTCTCGTCAGCATTGCTGAGCTCTCTACAGATGAGAGAGCCTTTCATAGACTCATGGTTATGGCGATGGGAGTGGAGGAGACCCAGATCCTGCTGTACCCACGGCTCATCCCACTGGTGAGTTATTCTAACGAAAAATGACCTTCTATGATTAATATCACTGGACACTTACACATGTCCTCCGACTCTTTTAGCACAATATGGATGTGAGCAGTGAGTCTATACCTGAAGCGCTTCGCTGTTCTGAGGAGCGACTCAGTGAGACAGGTGTCTTTCTGCTAGAGAATGGCATCTTTATGTTCCTCTGGTTGGGACAGGCCTGCCCACCTGACCTGATCCAAAATCTCTTCAATGTGCCATCTCTGGCCCATCTGACAACAGAAGGGGTAAGACACAAACACTTCAACACTGATTTATTATTAAATGCTATATATTAGGACCCCATAAATGACCAGATAATCTGCATAACATAATACATGGGTTTCTACTCTTTTGTTTTTCTGTGTGTGCATGTGCTATTTACTTCGCTTTAAAACCTCTTTTTATAAATGTAACCTGTTTATCCTTAACATGTTTCATGTACAGCCACTTTGAAACAATGAAAATTGTAAAAAGAGCTTTTTTATACATTTGACTTGACTTGACATTCTGAACAAAGAAATACTGTATGTATATACTGTGTATGGGTATATGTCAGTGTTTGGCCCTCTTTTCATTTAAACCCAAAAATAAACACCTTTTAATATTACGAAAAGTAAAATCAAAAATACATTGAAATTTAAAGGTCAACTTCTTATGATTTGTCACTTTTTTGTTTTCGTCACTTATTTTTATTTTTGTTATTTGTATTAAAGCATTTATTAAGCATTTATTATTTATTCTTTTTACGTTTTTCCAATATCATCCAATCTCATCTCTAAACATTGCATTGTTCCTGACATTTTGAAGAATCCTTGTAACAGTTTGTTGACCCATAAAATACCATAACAGGAATAACTTTATACTTTTTGTTCTGTTGAACATAAAATGAGATATTTTGAATAATGAAGGGTTATAAAAGTTGGGGTACTTTTGACGACCATTTGGAGTTCCATTTTTATTTTTCATTCTATGGTAGTCAATTGGGTCCATGACCTTTCTTCCAAATATCTTTCTCTGTGTTCAACCAAACAAAGCCAATTATACAAGACAACTAGAGACACCTTTGGGAGTGAATAACAACTTTTTACCATTCACACTATTTAATTCCTCATGTTGGTTTAATCAAGCCAGTAACTGTTTTCTCCAGTTGTTTTTTATAATGGAAATGAATCTGAGATCTATGGTGATAACTGCTGATGTGTGATTGTCTTACAGCAGTCATCATTACCTGCGCTGGATAATCCTCATTCCAGG
>CM065661.1:3584064-3764064 GCA_033220385.1 Triplophysa yarkandensis | reverse complement strand
AAATTCTATGATATAATAAAAAATAAATAAATAAAATAATACATACAAATAAATGATTTAATAAAAAAGAATTCAATATTCATAATAAATAAAAATCTGTATATATTTATAAATAAAGTGGAACTTGGCCTTACCTGAAAAAATATCTCCACATGCTGTCGTGGAGTGTCCTCTTTAAGAACAGGATATGTGCACTTTCCCATCATGTCATAGATGGACTTAATGATGTCTAACATTTCCTGTGAGCCCCCCAAAATGACACGGATATTTTCATTAGTAACTGCTATGCAACAAAAGAAAGACTATATGAAAATATATGCATGTATTACCTCTTTTGTTATATATCCATCTTTATTAATATCATACAGGTTAAATGCCCAGTTGAGTTTCTCCTGGATGGTTCCTCGTAATAGAATGGAAAGACCCATCACAAAATCCTAAAAGGCAAAGACAAAAATATTATCCTGAGCAATGAGAACATTGCTGGTTCATAACAATATACAGCAGAGAATTATACAATATGAAAATCTAGAGATAGGCTGTAATGATACAGCAATATGAATTTTACAGTTAAGACGTGATTCATGATTCCTCTGCTGAGCAGACTGCCTTAATTTCTTCAGATTACACGACTTCTCTTGGTATTTTAATGCTTCTTTTATGGATATCACTAATACAGAGTGTGCATTGCACATTTCTCTTATCTAAATAGAAATAAATGTTTTTAATAACTATTTTTCTTTCTTGTTTCTCCAGGTTGTACATCCCGCATGAGCGCTTTAGATTTTAATTTATATGATTTAAAAAATAAACAGGAGCTAAATCTCGACAGGTCAAACTTTGTTAAGTTGTATTAAAAACAAGACGACGATATTCTCAAATGTGAAATGTGTGTTAATAGCTCCGGTGGGAATTCAATTCTGTTTGGTTTTTATCTATGAATATGTACATGGCACACCAATGAGCTTTAGGATAATAGACCTCAATTAAATTTGAGGGTATATATTAATGTATATTGTATACACAGGTGAACAATAATGTTCCACTTTTGTCTTCCAAAAGTTTTATTTCACCTGGAGTGTGATACATATACACAAATGATGGAGTCTCAGATAATATGAGGTCATGGTGTTTGCATAAACAATTAAAGGCTTGAAACTGATTTAAGACGAAGTCAGAATAGCACACAATGAAATCATCTTTAAAACGTTGTTCTAGAATTCTTACCTCAAAACTGACAGATCCGTTGTGGTCTGTATCAAATGCATTAAACAGAAAATGTGCGTATGTTGATACATCTGAGAAATCAAAAAGAAAAGAGAATTTGTATAAGCACGCGTTCATAACGTCATACAGAATAAACCAGTGTGTTTGTGTATGAATGTAAATGTGCTGAAAATAAATGAGTGAGAGCTGATTGAGAGAGATTTGTCTTTAACCTGACAGAATAAGACGTAACAAACCTGTTTGCATTCTAAACCATCTCACTATATGTGATGTGAAAAGCATTCAGATATCATCTCTATATATTGAAGCATATGTACACATACCTCCCTGTGGGAAGAACTGGGCATAAATATCCTTAAATGTCTCTTCATTGACCACACCACTGGGACATTCCTGAAAACACAAATAAGGTTTTGTGAGATAGTGCTTGGTATTAACAACGGTTGTGTTTATTTATACCCAGACATGTTCTACTATTCTGAATGTCTCAAATTATATCTGGAATGGAGCATGTGTTATATTGAACATAAAAGCACGTTATGAGCTGTATTTCATCTGTGAAATGTTCTTACACTCTCAATAAAATAAATGAGCTCGGAGAGATACGAAGGAACCAGTTGTTTAAGCCGACGTTGGCTTGTAAAAAACAAATTCTGTTGTTTATCGTACAAGACAGATGTGATGTTTCATACCTTAGAATCACACAGATTTCATACGAGGATTAACATCAATCCCTTTTTTCAGCTGAGGTTTTATAAATGTATCAGCAGTGCTTTTTAAAGGCCTTTGTGAGATATATAAAACGAACTGAGCCAAATTTAAGTTGGAGAGGAATTTTAAAGCGCAGACAAAATGATATATTTTTTATCAAAATTGTAAACATAGATTTGTAAGGCCGTAAGATGAAATAGCCATTTTCAGCATAAGACATCCATTTAGTCAGCATGAAATGGAAGTAACAATCATCTTGTCTGTACCATGACTGGTTGAGTAAAAAACATGACAGTACATAAATACATATCCCAAAAATATTCATTTTCCTCCTTTGATTTCAAAGATTGTATCTCCAATATTCACATAACGAAACTAAAAGCACATCAGTGAAAGCATTAAACCCCATCGCTTTGTCTCCAGGAAGTCGCCTTTTTCTAATTTGAAATGTTAGATGTACTTAACAAGCAATTTCGATTCGTTTCCTTATGCAAAATAATCAAGAGTTTTGATGGTTTTATTACAATATAATGGAAAGCATAGAAATTACATTCAGCGATCTAAATGATGTGTACATAAGAGAAACAGATGAGAAGAAGATCAACATCCCAGATGAAATCTGAAGATCAGGGTTGTGATATACATATACAGTATGTATATCCACTGGAATGTCTCTTATGCATCTTTGCATTGCAATTGCGACCACCTGCAGTCATCGTAACATTGTGAATGTCACATGAGAAATCTCTAAAAACATCACATTCATTGCTTGGATGAATATAAAAGTGATGTGGTGGAAGCGTGTCATTTAAACCGCAGGATTTAGACTGTAATGTAAGATTATATCTGAGTCACCGGGACACAGAATTGTTAGTTACTGAAGGTGATATCTATTGCTGTTCTGTAATTTCTCCGTAGATCTCTCCAATTATGTTGGAAATGTGCTTTTAAACTGAAACTATTTGAAGGCAATTACATGAAATTGCTTAAAGAGACCTTTCATTTATTGTAAAACTCCACTATCCACTTTATTTAGCTAGTATAAAGGATTAGGAGGTGGCATTTAGTTTATAAAAATATATCTCTATATTTTAAAAACACAATTTATTGCTTTTCAGAGGACCAGTGTGTCTTGAGACAAAGTATCAAATGAGTTTTGCTTGAAAAAAACCTTTATTCACACATGGAAAATGCGATATATGAAGCGTTTGGTTACTTTAAATCATTGTAAAGGAACATTGTCGTGCACAAATCATTTGAGTCCATCTGAAATGAATTCATAAGGCCAACATGCAAAACATGACATAAATATCACTCACTAAAAATGAGCTTCTGGCATTGAGAGGCAGATTATAAAAAGCTCATTACACTTCTCCCTCGACTATTTATTTATAAGGACAACCGGAGTACTTAGAGGTGGTTTGCTGAGTCGGGAAAAATCCAACCTAGAAGCTTCGCAAGAACAGCACAGCACTAAAAATGTTTGTTCTTAGATCACACTTTTCAATTCTACAAAAAAGTTTGCTGGCATGACTAAAAGGACCCCAAACGCTTCTGTGAATCAGACCTCTGATAAATGAAACCCATGAAGGCCTGACCTCAAAATGAACTCCTCATTGTCCCTGTGTGCATTGCACCTGAGAATGATGATAAAGCCAACATAATATCAGACCTATGCCGAGATGATTTAAAATAACTGGCCGGGTGTTTAGGGCCTACATAAATCTATATGGTTAAGGGTGTTTACTCTATTTATCTTTCAAGTTGAAGATCCCTGTGAATGAGTGTGTAGATGAAGACTGTAGGAACTCAATCTGCGTGAAGAAAATAACCATAAATGTGCTTTTGTCAATAGTTGTTGTGAGTAAAGTTACTTCTGTTTTCAAAAACCCTCTGATTGGAAGTGAAGCAATAGCCGGTAAATCTCATCTCTTTGCAATGGATTCAGACAGTGAACAGGTTGCAGTAGGGGATAATGTCAACTCTTACGATGGGCCATTGTCGTATTAAGAGCCGTCTAGGCATGAGAGTGGTCAGGCGGAGATAAAGGGAAAGGTAAATCGAGGAGAGAGATAGAGTTGTTGTGTGAGGACAATCGGTGGAGAATTGAGCAGGTGTCTTGGTGAGTGACCACAGGCCATAGTTACTTGTGGCTTACGTTGTGTTCATGTTTATCACATTGCAGTTATCTTAATAAATCCTATATAGTAATATTGATGTCGACATTGAGGTTTTTCAAGCATCCATGTAGATTGTCACCGTCTATGCCAACCGTCTATGTCGTAAAATGTTTAATGTAGATCCCAGAATCTAGAAACTCTAACCTTTTATATCTATAATAACGATAATGACAATCTCTCTTTTCTGTTAAAACCTCTCAGACTACATAATCTCACACTCAGAACCAGAGGGGCAGAGCCTATGTTGGCCTGTCGGTACGACATATGACGCATTCTCTGGATAAAGACGATTTTTCGGAGTGTAGCTTAAAATAGGTATACATTTTTCTTAATGTCTGCCCATGGGTGTTGTAAAACATTTGTGTTCTTACGTATTTTTAAATCGATATTTTCACTCAAGATTCTGTATACATTAGGTTATACAATTAAATTGAAAGATGGCCTTTAAAAATAACCAGGCAGAATCTTCAAAAACTGCTTGGATGCTAAATACTGTCTGATACAACAGTGGCCAATGTTATGTCCTATATAAATGCATTGCATGGTTTTGCTGGTGCAGTATGTACAAATGTATTAATTATGTCATGCATTATTCACCCTGAAGTTGTTACAAACCTGTATACATTTCTTTGGTTGGTTAAACGTAGAGGGAGATATTTAGAAGAATGTTAGCAAGTGAGAGTTCTGGGCCACCATTGACTACCATAATAGAAACAAAACTTAGAATTTTTTCGTTCCGTTAAAACAGAAAAGACATTTTGAAGAAATCAAACAGATCAGATACCCTTTGAAAACTGTAAAACATATCAAACATGTTTCTAGTTTCCACCTGGAAGCAAAACTACAGAACATGTATAAACATTTTTTATTAGTTATTTAATCTTTAATATTATATTTGAGTGTGTGCTACATTTTTCATTCAGGGTGTGAAATAATATTTACAAAGGATTGTTTTAAACCTCTATACGTTTCTTTAGTTAGTTGAACACAAAAGAAGAAAATTTGAAGACAGGGAGCAACTAACATTTCTGGCAAACCATTGACTGCAAAGATTAAAAATATAAATAATGAATAAACATTACTCATTAATACAAATATCTAAAAATATTAAGGAAGACAAACAATTCTAGGGTACCTTTAAAAACCCTTAAAAAAAATTTATATTAAGTTTCCAGTTTTAACTCCAAGTATAACTAGGAAACATACATTCATTCACAACCTTCAATTCTTTATTTCTTTTTAATAAAAATATATTTAAATATTGTTTCTTTCCATAAAACAATATTCATAACAGCTTAAGCTTTTATGATCTGCCTGGTTTAACAACAATTTATCCAGCAATTTTATCCCTGCTCTTTAAAAGTACATCCCAGCGAAACAGTTACTCCAATTACTGTCCCCAAGAACGACCCAACAGCAAGTTGTTTAGTCTAATACAACATCTCACATCAAAGCACTGTCGGCGGGAGTTGTGTTGTTACAGTGAACTCGGGTTAATTAAATGGGATTGTTTTGCGTGCTGTCGTCCGCCGTCTCTTGTGCACCCAGCGTGAGAGAGGGCCTGTGTAATGACCTTCTTAAAGAAACAGTGTTCACCAAAACTCCATCTGTCAAACTCTCCTCAACATGATCAAGACTCTGGAAGCTTCATTATCAGCGTTCAGACACACACACTGTAATTAAAAACAGTTTTCAGCTTTCTCGAGCTTGCTATTCAATGTTTCCAACACAGGGAACCACAAAAAGGATGTTTGGCATGTTTGGGTTTGAGTTCACCACTTATTTTAGCAAGTCAAGGAACAAAAACTGAAATGAAAATTCTGAATCACGTGGATTATTTCAACATGTAAACTGCAAATATCTCAAATATTTACAAGTTCTGTTTCCCTGTTCATGGCTTTGGGTATATTTTAGGTCTTAAGTATCTGTCCAGCACAATTAACGTAGGAAATCACCTATAAGAAGTTTTATTTTGTGGTAACTTTTGTACCGAGAAGTTCCACTAAAGGAACTGTCTAATGAATGATCCATGCTGAATTTAAATGTAATAGTTGTGGAAAATTTTTACCAAATCAGCCCCCACCCTCAAAATACACAACATAGCTCAAAAGTGGAAAACTAATAGTACGCACAAGTCCTCTTCAATATTATCCTGGCCATGTTTCAGACATGGCTTTAAACCTAATTCTCTCACATCACTTCAACTGCTGATCATCATTCTGATATTTCATTGGTTTCGAGGGAGCGGAAGGAGACTAGATAAATCAAATATCCAAGTGATCAGGTTTTTATAATTCTAACCTGGTGTAATAGAAAGAGAGAGAGAGAGAGAGAGAGAGAGAGAGAGAGAGAGAGAGAGAGAGAGAGAGAGCGAGAGAGAGAGAGAGGAGAGAGAGAGAGAGAGAGAGAGAGAGAGAGAGAGAGAGAGAGAGAGAGATACAGAGAGAGAAAGAGAGAGAGAGAGAGAGAGAGAGAGAGAGAGAGAGAGAGAGAGAGAGAGAGATACAGAGAGAGAAAGAGAGAGAGAGAGAGAGAGAGAGAGAGAGAGAGAGAGAGAGAGAGAGAGAGAGAGAGAGAGAGAGAGAGAGATACAGAGAGAGAAAGAGAGAGAAAGAGAGAGAGAGAGAGAGATACAGAGAGAGATACAGAGAGAGATACAGAGAGAGAAAGAGAGAGAGAGAGAGAGAGAGAGAGAGAGAGAGAGTTGTGCTATGTAGTAGCAGAATTATCATTATTAAGAGAGTTAAATTTCAACAAAATCATATCTCAGGAGTGACATAAAATAATCCCTTTTTTATTTTCTGCAAATAAATGCAAAAAGACACAATATTTTTATTTAAAATGTTGCGGCATTCTACCTTAACCCACTTCTATGAATGGCAAATTCAGAAAAAGGGTCTTTAATGGTCTCTTATGGTATATTTACAACAAAAGACAATTTATGACACATTTAAAGCCTAAATAAATTCACCTCACATTCTTCATGATTTAATTTTTGCCCATTTGCATAGTCAGAATTATTTACACATAGCCCAATAAAATGTAATATGCTTCCTTATTCTTTTTCATTTTAAACCTACAAGCCAGAATAAGCATGTTGTTTAAATTTGTGCAAAAAGTTCAGTTACACCGAATCAAAGTTTACGATTTCAAATTGTTTTATTCATATTTTTTCTTCTCAAAAAACTTAGTCAAAACTATAAAGTAGACATTTTACTTTCATTTAATGTACCATCCATGGATATATATTATCACTTTGTACATTTTGGGTAAATTTTTACCAAATGATGATTGTCCCCAAAATGATGATAGAAGCCTTAACCTCCTACACGGGGGTAAATGTAAACTCATAATTAATCAAATTGAATAATGATTATTTGCAAGTGATAAAATACAATATATTTCTGTGAGGCTTAGAGTTAGGGGTATAGTAAAGTTTGAGGAGTATAAGATTATATAAAATGAAGAAGTAAAAAAAAAAAAGTGTGGTGTGTGCATGTGTGTGTGTGTGTGTGTGTGTGTGTGTGCGTGCGTGCGTGCGTGCGTGTGTGTGTGTGTGCGCATGCGTGCGCGTGCGTGTGGTTTGAATTCTTCCTCTGAGGGTCGGATAATGAAGACTCATGTCCCACTCTCATGCTTTGTCACCTGACAATTTGGGTCAAGTTAATTTGGTGTTGTCTCATTACATTTTGCAGCAGAGGTGACAGAAGACATGAGGGCCACCCCAGAGACCTTTCAGTGACCTGATTATTGTAGTAAATGTGATACCAGCTTTACAACTGAGCTTGCAATGGTCCACATCACAACTCCATAGAGAACAAATTATTAACATTTAACCCTCTGTATGCATAATCCAATCCATACTTGAGAAAAGTAAAAATAAAACTGGCTCACGTTCTTGAAGCCCCGGTAGAGGATTTGAAGCTCTTTGCGAGAGAAGCGTGTCTGAGCCTCCAGCTGCTCCAGACCTTCTGGTCGATGCCGCACTGCCGACAGCTCCAGCTCATCCTCCACACTATCTGTAGAGAAAGAGCAAAACATCAGTCTCTCTTTTGTTGATGTAAAACAGGACGTGACAATGACGGTACATTCAACGCTGATGAAAATTCCCGAATAACATTCCCGACAGCCAAATTATGTGAATTCAAACACTTTGAAACCCACTCTGTTCTGAAACTGTCGGGTTAAATAAATCTGATCTTCACAGACTTCAGGCACCTCGCTGTTTCAATCTCATACGCTTTAAATCTACAAAACCTTCCAGCTCAAATTTAAGCTGTCGTAAGACTATATTTTCTAGACTCTTACATCCAGCAAGACCGAAATGTACAGATTATAAACAGCCCTAAAGGCTAAATAATCTCTCACAATAATGAACAATCCTCAAGGCCAATGAATGACGGCAGGATCAGTCTCTTAGCATTAGTCGACGGGAGGTGACGTGTGCTATTGTGAGACACAGCGATTACCGTGACACCTGAAGCGTGGAAGACTAATGGCTGACATATGACCCTGTGATCCGCAGACGTCTCATCAGCCGGTCGCCAGACAGAACTGACATACACACCAACATCAAAACTTTTCTCATCTCAAATCCAGTTACTGGAGCGACATTACCATGTTTTGAATCGCTTTACTGTATGCAAAACAGAAATTGTATATTTTTGATTATACAGTAAACAACATTTAAAAAAATAAAACATTTAAAAGGATAGATCGTACTAAAATAGAAAGTAAATTATTATTAATTCATCCATGTTATTCGAAACCTGAGTAACTTTTTGTACTGGGTGAAAACCGAAAGAAGATAGTTTGAAATATGTTTGTCTATACAAAATGTTGTTTGGTCATTAACATTCTTCAAAATATCTCTTTTTGTGTTTTTCACAATATAAAAAGTCAAAAAGGATTCCAATGACATGAGGTTGAGTAAGCGATGACTGATGACTCACTTTTTGGTGAACTATCTCTGTTAGGTACACATTTATATGCTACCAATTCTACCAAATGAGCTAAATGAACATCTATTTAACAATATTTTAAATGTTCATCGATAAACAATATGTATCACAAGAATTTCTGTGTTTTGCTCGGCAACACTAACTTAATGTTGTCAAAAAATAGAAACAAATGGCCAAGTGTGATCAAGTTGTCAGATAGATCAATTATTGTTTGAAAACAGTTTTATAAAGCATATGTCGTGATACTAATGAAATATTTGGTGTTCTGTGAATCTCTCTGAATATAAAATGTACCAGTTTGTGAGCTTTCTGAGGCCTTTTACCGCACTGTTGAAAGAACATACACCACAGAGAACGGACCACTGGTTGCTGGAGTTAATAACATCTTCTGTAAAACGCTCGGCAGCTTGTGGGCTTGAGAACAAATGGCTTTGGGATACTTGTTGAAGATGAAAAGAATAAGAGATAAGAGAAAAAGAATTGGTGAAGCAAAACATGAAATTGTTAAGACAAGTAAATGAGAACGAAATGACAGGATGGACACGGAAGGCTTGGAGTAAAACAAATGTTTTCTATATATATATATATAGAGAGAGAGAGAGAGAGAGAGAGAGAGGGAGAGAGAGAAACAAAAGATTTTGAGTGCTTTGAAAGAAGACTTGCTTTGAATACTGCTGGACGGCTTTTTGGCAGAAGTGCACGGGAAGAACTTCTTGAGGCGTGCCGTAACTCCACGCCTACTGCCGTTCTGAAGGCAAGCGTTACCTAGGAGATACAGCATGAGGGTGACCACGGTAACCAGGCTGGACCACAGCATCAGGATGCTGACATGCTGACATGAAGGGGCAGGATGTATGTTCATGCAAGAGATTTGGATAAGTGCAGATCCACGATCAGATTTCAGAACAGGATTATGGAGAATTAGAATGATTAAGAATATGAAACATCGGTGAGTCTTAGCCTTACGCAAGCAGACCTACAGATGTGATTCCAACATTAAACACTTTACGGATAAAACTGTCAAAAAAGTGTTGACTTCTGTCAATGAATGTCTAAACTGCAAAATTAAAGAATTTCTTATAAAGCATTTTATGTCTTCTCTTAAGTTCAAATATATAAAGCTTCTTAAATCAAGAATCATTTTCTTGGGTAAGAAAGTGTATAAATTTTGTAAATGTGTGTGTTTAAAACAAGCAAAATAATATGCTAAAAGAGTGAAAAAATTTATATTCAGTTTTACTTTGTCTTACATTTATTTGTTTCACAAAATTGGTAGAATTGTTTTGCTTGATATAACATACGTGTAATTTAAAGTACATGTGTCTCCATTTAAGAAGTTTATATTTGCACTTAAAACAAGACAAGAATGCTTCGGAAAATTCTTTTTGCCCTTAATATATAGATTCAGATCAAAACAGCTTTTACTGTAAAGAATGATGAATTGGATTACTGCTTTAGAAATTTGGGGAGGAGAGAACCTGGAAAAATCTGAAAAGGGCCACAAAGTGAGGCTCGAACTCGGTTCTTTGGAGTAATCCTATTTTTAGACTTACATTAGTACTTTGTTTCACCTTTTTAACATTTTGCATGCAAAGTCAACACAATTCAGATGATTTCAGGTTTTCTATAAGACGTGGTAGGGATCATTTATGAGTTTCTCCTCACCGTTTTTGTAGTTTTTGCTCAGTAGATCATCGCCCTAAATTCTTCAAATACTTTAGAAATCTTTATTTATAAATAAAAAATTGTATTAGAGATAATTTTAGTTTACTAAAGATAAGTATTCCCTCAACACTCTTTACATACTAGGTTATAGGAAAGCAACTTATTCTGTATGACCCTGAGCGTTCATGAAAGAAAATCCAAATTATACTTCATGTTTATCCTTTACCTTTCATCTCAGTTGCACTCTTTGAAATGCATGAATTTTGAATGCCCACCCTTGAACATGAATTTCAATTTATATTTAAGCCTTGAAGGAATGAGTCTCAAACACAAATAAACTAGGTTGGGTGGAGCTCTCCGTTGGAGGCCATCGAAAAAGATGCATCAAAAATCTTTGAATAACCATGAATCTCGAACTTCTGTATATAGAGATATAAAGCTCATAAACTAGGCTTAAGATTACATTTATGTTTTATACATATTTTAAATTCGTTATAGGTTTGTAGGCTGTAGTTGCGAAAACCAAGTGCATTTAAAGGGATAGTTTAATCATTATTTATTAAGTTAAACACAGAAGAAGACATTTCAAGTGGTTTTGTGTCTTTACAGAGAAAGTCATCAACATTCTTCAAAATATCTTCTTTTATGTTCTGCAGAAGAAAATCATGCAGGTTTGGAATGACATAAAGGTGAGAATGCCCGATTAAGGCCATGCACATGACAAAAAGTGCATACTTCTATAAACACAAACAGAATTAAGAATTACGGTGTTAATTTCAATTACCTCTACTATTATAATAGGGTTAAGTGTTATACTTCCAGGTCCTAACCTCAGACTATTTGGTGACCGTTACCGACATGACCCCAACATCTTTGAGAAGCTCCAGCAAGGCCGATCCAGCAGCTAAAGCTCTCATTACTGGGCCATAAAGATGGTGTAGGTGGAGAAGAGCTCACCATCCATCACAAACTCTAGAACCGCTTTGCAAAGACGGTGATGGAATATATCTCTTACACTGAGGTTCTGTTCTCGATTCTGGCAGATAGCTTCAACCACTTGACACAGAAATCATTTGAAATTGCATGATTCTGTGTCTGGCAACAGTACAGGACAATGATACACTGCCATTTGTCAGAGAGGTAAGAGTAGTGATCAACTGTATATCACCTTTGGAGGGTGTCTAGGCTGGCACACTACAATGTTCTGTAAAGCAAAACAAAAGCATCTATCCCATTCACTGACTTTCTTTGAACTTTGTCTATCAAAAGACTACAAGACCCCCAAAATATACACGATTTAGTGTGAATGTTGATTTAAAAAGATGAAATATGTTAAACTATACTCAAATATACGTCTGTCAGTTGTAACGGTATATACAAAGCTTCATGACTTTTAAATGACATTAAAATTATTATGCTTTTCAAATTATTTTGTGGCCATTCCTTTAATATTTTTGTTCAGATTTATCAGGGAAAATCCGTCGGAGGATTTCGGCAGCGTAGTCCGGATGTTGCATATTTTGCATTCATGCATCCCGGAATTTTGACCTTTCGGTAGACACAGACGAAATCCTGTGCAGGTGGTGTCCCGGGAACAGGAACGTCTGGTCGCCTTATCGTATTTTAACACATGCATATAAAATGAATTTTTAGGATTTGCATTCCTTTCTGATAACAGTCTCTCGGTAAAGCCAATATAAGTGCGACAGCCACCAAAAGAAAGTTCTCTGAATTGTGATGTGTAAACTTTTGTGATTGCTTGAAAATATCTATGAAATAACCATCTCTGTGGTTGTGATGTTACTGAACATTGACTTAAGCGTGGGCTGAAATATGACAATGTGGTGGGTTTATGATATTTTTACAGCTTAGTTTTAGAACTGAAGGTAGTTCTGAGCTCTGAAAGTGTTTTCAGGGTGTAAGGCGGGATCCATGTAAAGAGTTCCTTAAAGTCATTAGTTTGGTAAACTGTAGGATCACAACATGTTAAAACTATTACATGCCATGCAGAAAAATATATTTCAAACCCTGACCCTGAGATCAAGTAATACAGACACTCTTAAAAGTAAAAGTGCTTAAAGGTTCTTTACAGTCTAAAGAACTTTTTTTCCATCACAAAGACGGAAGACAGGTTCTTATTGTTTTTATATTTTATGGCATCATTGAGCACTTTTATTTGTAACAGTGTACTGTATAAATCCAGTTGGGTAGAAAGAATCTGCCAATGGAATTAAAGCCGTCTCACGCCTAAATTCATTGCAGCGATACACGAGTCGAGACAGTCATGCTGCACTTTTGCCATTCTCACAAAATTAAGGTCATCAAACATGAGATTTATATCTGTCGAATGTATCATGACCTCAAGTCATTTCAGAAGAGACTCCGGAGAACAACAAAACAGTAATGAGAAACCTTCAGTTGTGTGTCAAACTCATCTAAATCACACTTGAAATAAAATCTAAAATGCTCAGGTCAACACTCAAAAAAATAAAGAAATGAATTGTACTGGTCTTACAATTTGATCATTTAATAAAGGATTGAATGGTGGTTCATCACTTTGCCAAAGAAATGTCTCTGTGAAACCATATCAGCAATGCACTTCAATCACTTTAAAAAAACTTAAAATATCCATTACCAGGATAGCCAGAACAATTTATTGTTTTTGCCATCACAAAAACGTAAAATTGAGTTTTTTCGAATCGATCAAAAACTGAAATGATATCAGCACACTACGAAATGAATAGCTTAAATGGAAGGAATGGGCAAAGAACACTGGAATTGTAAAACACTATATTGCATTGCTAAAACATGGCATGTTTATATAGTTCAGTATATCATGACGTCTGGAGAGCTTCATTCTTTTTAACGTTTTCTTGATTTTACAGCTCATTTTATGTCTTCCTGTTTCCTCCTGGCGTCCATCACATTTCTCTGGGTTTCTATACATATACATTTGATGTGCACCTCCACCCCGGACAAGTGACATTATATGAGGCTGAACACACATCTGACCGCTCCACAAAGACCCAATGACTCAAACCTCTAACATTTTTTCCCAACATTTCCACCTGCTCATGGCAACCAAAAGCATTCTTACAACCAAGATGAAACAGTTAAAACAGACCAGAGTCACAAAAACCCAGTGGATCTATTTGACAATATTTAGAGCTTTTATAATGGAATAGACAAGGTCAACAGGGTGAAGTCAATGTATGCACGCAGTATACTGTATATAAAAGAAGAGACGTGATAGAATTCTAGATAGAGCATGTAGACGATGTGAAGAACTGCTTAAAAATCATCTAAAAACTTGTCTTTTCAATCAACACCTAACCCACAAAAACATCTTTCCTCACTCCTAACAGGTTTTTGTCTTTCATTGTGTAACTTGGTAGCTCTTTGTAGCACTTTTTCGCTGATTGTTTTCTTTGCTTTGTTGTCTCCTGGATTCTTTGTCGATTTGGATAAGATTGTCTGCTAAATGCCTAAATGTAAATGTAATGTAATCGACATTGACAGGGTCAATAATCTATTCTTTATAGACACAGAAGAGATACGAACACAATTATGGTCTTATTATAAAAGGTTTTTAAAGGAAAAGTGGAACATAATGACTTAAAGATATGGCAGATGATGATATATTTTACGAATAATACTTTCAAAGGGTTTGATTGCATTTATTTGTATAGGGGTGAGTTAATTATAACAGAATTTTCATCTGAACCATGCTTCTAAAACATGCATCAAATTTTTATTTTCATTCTCATTCTTTTAAATACATGTCTATGTTTATATGTATATTTTATATTTTAGCATGTGCAAATTTTTCATTTTAAACCCTCGTATGGAATATTTCATCCATGGAACTGCAGTTTCACAGCTTTTGCAGCGTCCGCTTAGTGCTTGAATGGGCTAATTTGCATATTCATGTGTTTGTGTATATATTAAATGAAGCTGTGTTACATGCAGGAACATATGAATATGTAATATGTCAAAATCATGTCATTGAGATGTCAACTAAAAGGGATAAAATGTTCGACTACAGGGGGACTTAAAAAAATTCCTGAAATAGGCTTCTACATGCCAATGAAATGCAGAAGCAGCACGTCTGACACCTTTTGGCAACATTATTTTGAAAGCTCTTTTGAGACTTCCCCTTCAACCATCTCCACCTGCTCATCATTATTGGAGTATGGCAAATACCAATGACCGGTTATTGACAGTCTGCACAGATGTGTTATAATGAACCACTCAGATACGCATCTGTTCCTGTTCAGAGATGGACTTGAATGTGTTTCTGTACATTTTACCAGCACGCCGACATCATACAGCATAGCAAGTAATGAGGCAGAAAATGACAGAAACCCTCAGTGATGGATGGTTAACAACATCACGAATCGGGTTTCAAGTTTGGTTCACATCACTGCATCCATAACAAGTTGCTTTTTATTTTTATGGAATATTTTATTTGAAATTTCTTAAACGTTTCGATTAAAAATGATTACACTTCCAAATGACAGTAACCATAAAATGTGTTGCTGTGACCAAATGATGAGGCCTTGCATTATGACGTCACTTGTTATGTTGACTTGAAAAAGTGCACCCAGAATATATTTCAATCCGTGGCTTAATAATACCTCTTAAGATGTCTGTTATAGATGAAAAGAATGGTTTTGCCCTTTCTCCAAATCCATTTATATGTTTGTCAGATGAATCAGCAGTTCAGCCCCTCTTATTTCACCCAAACGCATGGTAATATTGTGAGTAAACTGCTGTCCAGTTTCATCTGTAATAGCACCTATTAACGTCAACATCTATGTGAGAGGCGTTCTGTCTCTGTTGCAGGTCACTGCTGTGAATCCTGTGTTTGGATGCTAATAAAATGAGGCGTTTTTCAGCCGGATTCACCGATTCAAGCTGGAACCCAACAGAACCTGACATCACAATTCTATTATACATCACACACATTGCTTTCTTTGTATTTGGATAAATCACTCCAAGACAACTTTTTTCTTTCTCTCTAAATGATTGTTTTTTTGTTTTTAGTAGATGGGAAGCCAATGCATCAATGTAAACTTTACCAAAAATGGAAAACATCAATACATGTGCAGTGTATACAGATTAAAAGAACAGCCAGAAACCAAACACTAGTGAAACACACATGGACAACATCCACAATACCAACAAAAGTCATAAGAGATTCTTAAATATTTTCAATTGATATTCACTTATATTTAACATGAAACATTGTTATCTTCGTATAACAAGCCAAGAGAAGTCTTGTAGTGAGAGTTCTGCCATAAATTGCTTACTGTCGTTCCAAACATGGACAACCTTTGTCATGTTAAAAATAAAGAAAGATATTTACAATAATTTTAGCAACATGTTCTGTGCACTATTTACTAACATGGTTCAGATAATTAATGTGGCCTTGTTAATATCACAAAAATAAACAGTAAGAAATATTAACGTAACAGATTATTTACAAAACTTAAACATATGTTTTTTTCAGTAGGATTTATTAACAGAATTGATTAAAAACGAATAATTTCCCCAAAATAACAAAATAATAACAAATAACAAAAATTATTTAGGTTAATGTTCTTTTTGATCAATACATAGATGCTTTACACCAAATACTTTTGGTGAATCCAAATAGAAAAAGATTTACTTTTAGACTTACATATACACAAAATTCAAACAGTATATTTTATTCATTTAAAAGATTAACAACACATTTTAATTTTTTTAGGAGAAATTGTTTCAGGAAATATCACTTACAACTTTTTTTGGGCCACATTAATCACAGTTGCGAACATTCCTCCAAATATCTTTCTTTGTGTTAAACCTAATGAGACCTTGTTTACAGGTTTAATTTAGAGTGGAATATCGCTTTAATTCCAGCGATAAATCCATTGCAAACAAGATTTTAGATATAGCTATTGTCATTTTCTTAAGCAATTCTTTGCGATCATGTTTCTGATGGGCTGTTTTGCTTAAATGAGCTCTAAAAGTTCATGTTCAAAGCAATGCTGAAGCATGGTATTACAGAACTATTGGAAAGTGCAGAAGAACAGCATAACAAGGTCTTTTTTGTCATTATTCAGTCTGTTTTTCCCTGAGTGCCGTCTTTGAGGCTGTCTCAAACCCAAGAATGATTGTCTTTAGGGAGAGAGTCTGGCTGAGAGGTCACAGAGTCAGTTTCTGAAGGAGGCATATTTTATAAAAATTTGGTGTGCGGATGAAAGCCAGTGATGTAAGATTCAATTACCCCATAAAATGTGACACGGTATTAAAACTGAATATCTTTTTGCTGATATCAATGAAAGACTTTGCCCCAGTGGCTCATAATTTTCAAACACTTATTTTCAACTCAGAGTTGAGCCAGAAATGAACAAACTCAACAGTTGGGTAGACTTAACCCTCAAAAAGGATATTTAACACAACAATAATTTCAAACAACCCTACATACGTTCAATTAAAACCAGTTTGTCCCTTTTTAACCCAATACTAGATTGAAAGCTCATGTTTTCAAATTGGAGTTTACAGTGAAATTCAATGTTGATTATTAAATAATAATATTGAGATTAAATATTGTAAAGCAGCATAAAAGTGAGCTCTAAATCAATGTTCGATCTCAAATAGGATAGTTTGCTCAAAAATTTAAATTCGGTCATGATTTACCCATAATAATGCTCCATTAATGGTTGGTGAGAGACAAAAGGTATTTGGAAGAAAGTTTGCACCATGGTGAAAATACACAAAGGAAGATACATTTAAGAATTTAAGAAAGCAAATATATTTAGGGTTCTTGGAACTACTTTTTAGATTTTTCTACTATGGTACATCATTTTCCTTTTTATACTTGCAATTTTCAAGAATGCTGGGTTATTTTTATCTCAGCAATGAGTAAAACTGGTACAAACAAAACGGTTGGATAATACATAAACTAACCTGTTTAACCCATCGATGTATCGAATATAAACATTTCCCGGGTTAATTTATCCCAATTTTTTAATATGTTTCTTTTGAACACAATTATTGTATGTATTGTTTTCAAATGTTTTTTTCTAGTTAATATATTATTATTGAGAAATTTACAAAGCCACATGGAATATTTTTTACAGTGTACACCGTAAATCCTAAACACCCACAGTAACCACTAAATGCAGATCACATTGGACAGGACACATCCCATACAGTTTTATCACCCAAGCTTTTTAAACTTCTTTGTTGCAATTAAAAAAACAAATAAAGTGATATTTTCTGACCCTGAATGAAAGTGTATTGATTCACTGAAGTGAATAATTAGCCTCACAATTGGCCCCAGTAACATTCGGTCCCCTGGTATCTCCCACCGTCCCCCCGTTTTCCCATCCGCTTCTACACAGTTGTGAACATGCTATAATTAAAGACTGTTCTCCTGGCACCTCTTCAAATGTGACAATATGATTTATGTGTTCCTGTAAAAACCTGATAAGCAATTATGAAGGAAAAGGTTATTCCGTGTAAATTCAGAGGGAATACAATGGGTCTGAAGAGAAGAGTTTACAGCGAGTCATGGAGCAGATGAATGAGGTGCACGTGGGCATCAGTGATCTCTTTGTCTGTAAGATGGTACATCATCAACACATCTTTGTGTCTCCGATGGAGTCCTTGTACCTCATCTATCATTCACGAAGGAAGGTGTGGGGTTGGTGACATCCCCCCTAATGAAGCTGCAACAAACAAGCAAAGGTCAGCTTTTTTAAAAACGCTGGGGAACCCGGAATTTACCGATGACGATAAGCAAGGCTTAAATTAGACTTGCCTACTCGGAGCAAATTTAAATGGAGAAATTTAGTTAAAACGAGGTTAACAATGAGAATCACGTGGCGGAAGATATCCTACCGCTGCAAAACTGCCGGCTCATGTGTACCGATGCTATGAATAATCATACAGGATTAGTTGGCATAATATTTCCACATTTAGTTCTTTAATTAACCTCGTGAAAACGCTGACGGAGAATAGTTGACGGGCATTGTTTTGATGAAAAATCACAAGAGAAAAGCGGTGGAGTAAAGCGCATGTCGGTAATCATCAGCATGCATGAGCATTATCTCTAAAGCAATGGTCTGAATGTGGGATTTTGGAAGAAGGAAAACTGTTCGATAAGCTGAAATCCCAAAATTGTTTCAGTAAAGCTCCTTATATCAAAAGAATATGTGTTTAAAAGAAACACTTACAAAATGGGTAATGCTTAGGCCCTAAGCTTTACATCAACATAGGAAAAATCATCCTTAATAATCTTGTTTTCGAGGCATTCATTCTCATAATAACCTGCGTTATACAACCCAGAAGGACGTTTGTAACCTTATTGTTGTAAAATTATGATGTAATAAACAACTTTATTGTGGTTTACTTCATTTGCATGAAAAACATAGGAACTTATAATCAGATTGTGGAGAAGATATGAAACCCGCATTGTTATAGACACTTTCTCTACACAGCTGGCACATCTACTCTACAAGGACTCCGGTGTTATTGATAATTTGCAGAGGTTAGCAAGTTAAAAATGGTTCACCCTAAACCGAATATTGCTTTACTAAACCACTTTACATTTAAAACTTTTATGGCTTGCTTTCTTGGCAAAAACACAAAAGAAGATATTTTGAAGAATGTTGCTGGCAGTCTGACACCCATTGATTTTGTTGGTTATGTAAATAGATGTAAACGGGTCTTGCTGCTGGTCAGTTTTGAAGCACTAAGAAGACAAAAGATCTTTTAAACTGCTAGAGTTTGTGATACAAATTCACAGTTACACTCTTAAGAGAAACTTCACAACACTAAATTCAAAGTCCTAATGTTCAAGGACTGCACTTTAAACCTGTTGCCATTCTTACTTTTGGTTGGTTTTGATCCAAATATAAAATATAAAAAAACCCCCATAAAAATATAAAAAGGATTGTATAAGAGAATCGACAGATACTCGTCTATTCCCATTTAATTGGAAGAACATTGCATTGGCAGCATGGTTGCCAGGTCCTGCTAAAATGAGTTTCAAATCTTTCTTTTTTTTTTTTTTTTTCAATTTAACCTATTTTGAGATCTTGCAAACTTGAATAGTCTATCTTAAATTCACTTTAAGATGCTCTGTATAAAAGCATCTGCCAAATGTGAATATGGAAAACAGATTTAAATGCCATTGCAATTTTAAATCAAATGAAGGGGAAGAAGGGTTGCCATATCTTAAATTGGGATCATTTTTAATCTCTCTTTCATCATCTGACATTTCTAAGGTGAAAAAGTGTGATTTTTCTGATTACTACAATACAGTGATTACACAGTTTTAGTGATTTCGAATGTCATCACTGACTACCAGAAATCGCAGACCTTGCCTTTAACTACATTGACAGCAGGGTTGCCAGGTCCTGCTGACTTGGGGAACTTTTAAATCTCTCGTTCACCATATGTAATTTTTCAGTAAGATGTGTGATTTTTATGAATCCTACTATACAGTAATTGCAACAAGAAGTTGTGTATTCAAAAAAGTGACTGAATAACAGATCAACATATTTCGAGATCTGGCAACCCTAAATAACATGGCTTAAATGCACTTTAAGATGCTCTGGATAAAAGCATCTGCCAAATGTGTATGAATTGGAACAAACACTTAACGAACATCCCATTTTTAATTCAACTGCATTGGCAACAGGGTTACCAGTGCCGATTCGGGCTAGTTTTTAAACTCTCTCTTAATTTAACAAAACTTTTAGACAATTGTCTTTACATCGAGGGAAACATTAATCCTTAATGAGACATCTGTCATTTACTTAATCCTCATACAAACACATATCAAAGAAAACGAGTTTCTCACGTCTGTTAAGGCCATGATGTTGTCACTGAAGACGGTTGGCGCCGCTATTAATTTGACATGAACACTAATGTGTCCCCAAGTCAAATTTTCAAAGTATGTGTGTGTGTGTGTGTGTGTGTGCGTGCGTGCGTGCGTGCGTGCGTGCGTGCGTGTGTGTGTGTGGTGTGTGTGTGTGTGTGTGCGTGTGCGTGTGTGGGTCAGATTCATTTTCCCTGACACTCTGATTCTGTGTGCAAACTTGTGCAGTTGATCTTATTGAGATCCATAATGTTGAGCTCAACCTTAATAATCTAAAGACCTCTGATCCAGGGTCAGTGAGACCGGTGAGCTCACATGAGCCTCTGTGAATTGGGTTAACGATACATTATATTATGTCAAAGTGTGCTGAAAGTTCTCGTGTAATACAGACCTACCACACACGTTTATGAGCCACTAGTATCATATACAGAGTGTGCTAATAAAATTTCATTGTTCTTATTACATCATATTAGCTTGAATAGTGATGGAAAATGAGCCGAGAGAAGGAAACCACAGAGTTGTTAAAAACAGCACCTAGAAAAACAGTGTTTTGTATTGCCTTGGATGGATTGGGTTCATACAGCGGTTTGTTTCACAGAGTTTTTCAACCATCCTTCTCATTTCTCTAGTTACAGAATACAGATTATGATGAAGAAGGTATCTCCTTGAGTGTATATATTAGACAATGTTGATCCATACATAAAATAAAACAGTTTTTTTCTCTCTACAATTACTTTACACCTTCATACCTACAATATTCTAAATTATGTAGAATTATTCAATCCACTCCTCTTTATATAAGCAAACATCTTTCCAACATTTCGAGAGACTATTGGCCACTCAAAGAGATAATAACCCCCAAAAATGTCCTCATTTGTTCAATTTGAGTTGTTCTAAACCTGAATACGTTGTTTTGTTTTCATAAATACAGAAAAGATATTTGGAAGAATGCTTGCAACAGTTTTTGGAGCCATTCAACTAACACAGTAGGAAAACTAACTTAACAACTTTTGTGGTTTGTTGAACACAATAGAGATATTTTGAAGAACGTGTTGTGGTCCTTCAGACTACCACTGTCAACATTCCATGATAGTTAATGGGGTCCAAGAACTCTTTGGTTACAAGCAATCGTCCACATATCTTTCTTTGTCTTCATCAGAACAAAGACATTCATTCAGGTTTGTAACAACCAGACAGCGAGTAATCCTTGATACCATTTTCATTTTACCTTTAACACATCACAAAGCCTCAAATATATTCCCATTTACATTACATGTAAACTTTTCTCAACTGCTTTCCTTAAGTAGCCACGCAGCAGAATATTGTGCTCTTCTTGAATCTCTCTGACTTATGAAATCCAAACTCAAACAACATTCAAATCTACTAACCAACTCCTGCATGCACATGCACAACAGCTTCAGAGAAACAGGTCACAACCTGCCAAGACCTTAGAGTATCTCTCTCTCAATCTTACCCTCGGAGAAGCTGATAAGCCCCAGCAGATGAAGGAGTTTGAGTGAGGCACACACAAGCACCACAATGCCCAGTGTCTGAAAACCTTCCGTTTCCCACATGACGGTTAACGTGATCCCCTGCTCCGACTCATGCCACCTGCCCGAGTCCCCCGACCCTGCGCCAGTCTCCACACTCCAGTTCCTCTCCACCCAGCTCCCGGCCACCTCCGGCTTGCACCGGCCAGGCAACCCCAGGCACCCACGTGGTGCTCCGCTCCAGTCCTGCGCTAAATCCAGACTGGGAGGCTGAGGACCGGCCCTTGGGATGTGGGTGTCCCAAAACAACAAAGTTATTGAGAGTCCCAGAGTTACGACTAAGGAGCTCTGACAGTTTGAAATGTGGAATGAGAATGCATGTAGACTCGGTTTTGGTGTGTGGGGAGGGCTGAGAGAGAGAAAGAGAGAGAGAGAGAGAGAGAGAGAGAGAGAGAGAGAGAGAGAGAGAGAGAGAGAGAGAGAGAGAGAGAGAGAGAGAGAGAGAGAGAGAGAGAGAGAGAGAGAGAGAGAGAGAGAGAGAGAGAGAGAGAGAGAGAGAGAGAGAGAGAGAGAGAGAGAGAGAGAGAGAGAGAGAGAGAGAGAGAGAGAGAGAGAGAGAGAGAGAGAGACAGACTGAGAGGGGTGGTTGGGTGGGTGGGTGGATAGAGGGGTATTAAATAAGGTAGTGCGTTTCAGTATGTCTTCCTATCTCTTAAATTCTGTTTTCATTTACTCACCCTCGTTTCCTGGTCTTCGTCTTCTAATATAAAGATTATTCTAAGAGTGTTGGGAACTGGCATCCATTCACTTGCATTGGTTTTGTGTCCGGACAATAGAACTAAATGGGTGCCCCATGCCAACTTTCTTCAAAATATCTTCTTTTGTGTAGAGAGTAAGAAAGGAAGTCATGCAGGTTAGAAATGAGTAAATGATGACAGAATTATCATTTTTGGGTAAACTATGACTTTAATTCACGAACCTGTCCATGTAGATTGTACTGAGTGTCATAGATGTACAGCAAGCCACCTGACCTATAATTTACTGTAGCACAAAGAGCTGTTTACACAAGAGCAAAAATCTATGTGTAATGAAGTCATGCTTTAAATGATATGCATTTATTTACCCGATATCTATCCACTGATGCCAGAGGACAACTCAATAGTTCACGCTCAATCAAATACACTTGATCTATAACCCTTAAACAACCCAAACAATGCAAACAAACTCCTACATTTAAAAACTACATTCTGTTTATGGTATGGGATCTTTGATGTTTAGATGGATAAAATATTTAACTTTAATATATTCTAGTGCATTACCCTATAAATAGCAGGAAAAATCAATCATTTAAATCTACAATAAAAGAAAAATGCACATTTCCTAAAATATATGACCACTGCCACCTTCTGGTCCATGAAACCCATTCACTTTATTTAATGATATTTAAATGTTACATTACTAACAAAAGAATCAGCTTCATTGGTTTGTACACAAAGTTGCATTACCTTTCAAGCACGTCTATGAGATTTTTGCAGCTGAATGAATTCCAAAGACTCTCTGAAATTATGGTAATCGAAATTAAGCAAAGGTAATATATGAGTTTAAAATGAATATGCTTGAGCAGATATTACAGATATTATAGTTAATAATTTCCATTACTGATAAAATTGGCAGAAGTCTTATCGCCTAAAGGTTTTACCCCCAAAAATTAACTCTATTTTTTTGAGCAAATCATTTAGTCTTGAGTTATTACCGTCGTTCATGTAATTATTTCAATTTCGCCTCAAGCCATTTTAAAGTCTGTTCATTGCGTTTTTCGTTTCGTCTGCCTATTATAGCATAGTTTTAATAAAACTCTGACATTAGCCTTTAGGGCTGATCAGGAATATTTGGCTACTCATAATTTCTGCCAATAGGAAAATGAATTAGAGAGGAAGTGAATTAGATTACAAGTATCACAGTTCGTACATGGGTACATCAGAAAATAACATGTCAATAAATATAAATATAACAATAAATACATAATAAGTGCCTTTTTTATTTTGCTACATTTATGGAGTTAAACTGCATTCAATTTGGATTTCTTTTAACAATCATTATGAAAGATATAAAGGTTATATTTATACAGAATATCCTATACATCGTGTAGGAGGATTTTTATAAAAATGATAAAAAACCTATACTACATTTATCTGAAAATGTATTTATTTATCTCAAAGCTGGTGACTTTTTTTACCTGATAAAGTTTGACAACATGCCCTGCTGGATGGTCAATATGTCAAACTAAATTTAAGATAAAAACTATTTACAGTGTTTAAGATTTTGTTCATTCCGTATGTTCCTGACTCAATAAACCAGTACAAGAATAAATCCCAGAATGAACATTTATGGAGTAAAACGTTTGACAGCTACATTGAGTGTCATGATGGCTCTCATCTTCTGCTCTGTGTTATGTTTCTGTTACATCTTAAAGGTGTGTAAAATGTCAGACAGTGTTGACGGGGAACCCATTGTGTGGTCGATTTCTTATCTCTTTCAGAGGATGTGTCTCAGATGAGAATGGTCTTTGTTCTTCGGATTCTGCTGGTTATGAAATAGATTTTGATGAGAGATTACGCATTTTCATTTAGGTGTCAAAGCCTCCCAGTCCTGTGAAGTGTCTTATCAAGCCTGGCCTGTCTAACAGAGGCTTGGTTAAGCTTAAAGCACACGAAAACACTGTTAAATCAATCTTTTATTTTAATTTCTTAATTCCATTCTGTACTTTCCGTCAGTCTTTGTATTACAATTTTGACTCTTCCCGCGGTATAGTAAAAGCTTCTGTTAAAAGGTAAAGCTCATACATTTTTCCATCATATTTTAAGACACGGAACATTTTATGATGTTCTTCTTTTTATTATTTTCTTGTGCTTTGATTCATGCAAACTTGTGAAATATCTATTGAAATACATTAGAACTATCAGGAAGGAAGGCTACTCAAAGAATCAATTTTCCAATAGAATTCAAATCAACGTATGCCATCATTTTTATCATTAGTATGCCATTTTAAAACCTCAAAAGACACATTTTCACACTTTAAATGTTTGGTCTATGTGTAACTTCTGTATAAGAAATCAACATCGCAATAGAAATGTACTGACGTGTATATGCCACTAGAATCAGATGTTTTATAATGACAGATCACAGGAGAAGTGTTGAAGAAATCAATGTTGTGCAGTGAGTCTGAAATAATTTCAGGCTTTACAGCGATATCTGTTATATGCAAATCAATACAACTTTTCAATATTTGGGAAGCAGTGAAGTCACATCTCCAGAGCATTTAGTGTGAAATGTAAGTAATTAAAGCTCCTGAACCAGAGCTGCTCTGAGTTCTGCTGAATATATAACAAACCGAGGGTAAAACTAGTTTTTCTTTAAATACACAAACATAAATAAACACACAACTTATCAGTTATAAGATTCAGTACAAATGCTAAATTATGAAGCAAAAAGTGAGACATTTCTTAATAAATGTAGGACACAATGCAAGCAAGAAACATAAGAAAGATATTTGGAAGAATGTATGTAACAGTGATAGTTCTTGGACTCTTTTAATATTTCTTTCTGTTATGTTGAACACGGATTAAGATATTTTGAAGAATGTTGGACACCAAAATGCAAAGAGCCTGTGAAACTTATCATCTGACTCCCAAAACCCACACAACTGATCTACACAACTTTATGCAAGAAGGAGGGTTTAAATAAGGAAAATTATGCAAAATAAAATCATAAATATATGTAGCACACAATTGACAAGCCAATTCAAGCAAGATGCATAAGTGTGAGATGCCAAACATCTGACGTTCTATCATCTTTTATGCACAACACATAAATATCCTTCAAAGGTTATTTAAGGAACCGGACATGGCTACTAGATTATTATGTGTGACAAGGTGGATATATAATGTTTAATTATCAACAAACTAGAATCATCGTAACTCAGTATTTCACTGGAAGTTTCGGTCATAAGTGATGTTTCTGGCATTTCTGAGATGCGCTTCAAGCAAATGTCATATCATTCTGTTCATCACCACTGATCTATAGCAGATTTAAAATGTCAAGAGGTGTTCCATCAGTAGTTTGAAGATTGAATGATTATTTACATTAAACTAGATTGTCCACATTTGATCCATAATAATTTATATCGGTCAAAATGACAAACATGTGCTCTTATTATATTCTGCTATGTATATTCCTAAAAGTTTTTAGACCAAAGCTGAACATTTTTACATCTTTGATTATCTAAAATGCGGAATATGACTCAACAAGTGTAAAGTAAACTTTCTTTTGTCGACAAATTTGATTTTAGTTATCTCACCTCAATTAGTACCTAAACCAACCTGGACTGTAAAAATACACACCTGCGCCCACAATTGTAAACACACACACACACACACACACACACACACACACACACACACACACACACACACACACACACACACACACACACACACACACACACACACACACACACACACACACACACACACACACACACACACACACACACACACACACACACACTCAGACACACATACACACACACACACACACACACACACACACACAC
Organism: Triplophysa yarkandensis; assembly: GCA_033220385.1. NCBI lineage: Eukaryota > Metazoa > Chordata > Actinopteri > Cypriniformes > Nemacheilidae > Triplophysa > Triplophysa yarkandensis. The sequence goes on along the minus strand of CM065661.1, from coordinate 3,737,344 downwards.
ACACTTTCACAGCTTTGGTCTAATATTGTGATAAAAGCTGTCTGAGCTGCATGGTACAACTGAAACAGGATTTAACAGCAAACAACGCATCAGAGTTTGTTTCCCTAAAATCTTTTTAAACCACAACCCTTAAATACAATTTCATGCAGTAAAATTGCATATGTACGCATATAATTTGCCACCATCATCACCAATGAATTTATCATGAATTTGTGCACTATATGAAGACAACAGTGTAAATGACCCTTATTTGTAGATGCATTTAATAGACTTTCCTTTCACATCTTACTTGGCTTTATTGCCACCCAGTGGATCAATTCTGGAACCACAAAAAATCAAATATTGATCTAAACTGCATAGTATTTAACAGCATACTGTTACAAACAATGTAGTTCAGTTTCAACTTCATCTCAAATGTTCTCCCTAAAAAAAAGGTTAGAGAAAAACATCCAGGACACAGGAGACTTCCTTTGCTTTTCATTAATCTCATTAATGTCTAAAAGAAATATTTGAGGTGTTAAAGAGAACTCATTTGTGATTTTGTTCACAGTACAGATCTGAATATCATACGGGACAGACAGCAGGAAAGCAGATGGCAGACATGCAGACATCTCGAGCGTGACAGGAGACTGATTTGTGCCGGTGTGTGTTTGGTTTCACACTGATTTACACATAAACCAACATCGCCTCATTCCATACCGCCCTTCTCCACCTATTCACTACCATAAACAGACAGAGAAATGAACATATTCTACCTATAGTAATACCATCTTAAAAGGATGCTCGCGCAGAATATAAAAATCTGTCACTACTTACTCTCTAGTGGTTTCAAATCTGTATACATTTTGTTCAGATGAGCACAGAGAAAGATATCTGGAAGAAAGCTTATGGCCAGTTGTTGGACTGTTGAACACAAATTGAGATATTTGGAAGAATGTTGGACATTAAAATAATCTGGTGCACTTTTGACCATCTTTGCCCTCTCCCTGTTGTCGGTCAGTGGGTTCCAAGAGTTCTTGGTTAAAAGCATTCGTCCAAATATCTTTCTCTGTGTTCAACCATGAAAAGAAATGTATACAGATTTGGAACAACTAGAGAGTGAGTAGTTCATGTCAGAATTTTCATTTTTGGGCGAGCTATTCCTTTAAGATCCTTTAAGAAGTGTCCTCTCTGCTCTCCTCTCTTGTGATATCGCACGTGTGTCATTTGATGGCACACTGCTGTCAATCACTGTCAGTCAAACAGAGAGGAGGTGACTCGGGTGAAGGATGCTATTTTGCATCCGACTGTGATAAGAATCTATTTTTAACTGCATGTCAGTGAGGGCACAGTTGAGCTCGAGGAAATACAACACGAGATTTAAATAATCAAAGGTGTAAAAACATGAATGAACGTTTCTGCTTTCTAAAACCTCAAGTGTGTTTGTCCGGGTTAAAAGTAAAAGGTGTCGTTTTTCGAAAAATATGTTACTCTATGCCAGCTTAAAGGAATGGGTCACCCAAAAATTAAACTTATATCTCAATTTACTCACCTTTAAGTTGTTTCACTATTCCAATTTCTGACAAACCCAACATAACCACATTGACCAATATATAGCAAATAGTGAAATAGTGAAATTATCAAAACAAAGTCAGACCTTGTGTACACTGTACACATTTTAGGAGAGTTTAGTCACAATCACTCTCATGCAACATGCTCAACTTCATAGTTCTTTTTTCTGCCCACTTTAAGAGCACTTTAATAAAGCCAAGCATGGAGTTTTTATAACTTGACTTCTAATGTACTTGAAATGTGTTTAAAGTATGTACTGATGTACTGATATACTTTGGTGCCCCATAATGTCAGATGTAAAGCAACTTAAAAGCACTCTGGTATGGAATTCTGGAACATAAATCAATAAGGATAAAATAATATTTATTTATATTAAATTATACAGTGTGTACTTCAGTTTTACTTATTTTAAGTTCAAGTGTGACATCGAATAATAAAATGTTTATTAAAATAAAGTTAAAAGTACTTGCAAATCGTAATAGTAAAAGTATTGTTGTGTGTTTGAAATTTAGATTTATTTTTATTTTTTCATTTTAATGTTAATTTGAGTTACATTTACAGCCTTACATTGTAAAATGTTTTTGTCGTTTTATTATTTATTTGTTTATTTTTATGCTATCATTTTATTTTATTTTATTTTGGCATTATAATAGTGCATTTAAATTATTTTAGGTTATTGCCGAGGCAATATTTCAGTTCTTTAGCTGATCTATTTTCCAATAATCTTTAGGCCCATATTATATAAGATTTCAATCAACAAAAGCATTTCAAAGTAAAACTTGAAAAGCATTCACATTTAAGTAAGCATTGTAAACAAGAATGATGAGTGTTATTAACTTTGGAAATTAATAATTGTTGATAATTCACTGAATATTAATGTTAAACAAAGGCCATTAAATATAGACCCAATAAAAACAAACTTAGTGTTTTACAACCTTATTTACACTATTATTATAATATTTTGATTGGATGTGCCACAATCGAAGACCAAAAGCATTGTGTGTTATTCCATCAACTTTCCATGTTGCCTAGCAACCACAAACATCCAACAGTTGTTTGTATTATTATATTACTCCATTCCATTGAACTATTTCCATTCTGGAACTTTGTGCATGTACTTTTAACCGAACACATATATTCATATTTATTTATTGGATAGATGTGATGAGTGATCAGGGTGATTGCTGCTTTTTATTAAAAAAATATAGATTTTGATCCCATGAACTCATCTTAAGATGTCTTAAGTTAGGCTTCCGTTCAATTTGCTATAGTAAGTCGACTTAGATGACTGTTGAGCTGTTCATGTATATCTCACAATCCTTTTCACAAATGCATTTTTTTGACTGAGAGATCACAACAGACGAGAGTTAAATATCCTTAGAATAAAAAACAATACATTTACTGTCATCGCTCATCGTTTTCTTTAATATAATGCAAAAGTTTGAACATGACGTCTTTTACATGTATTTGATCTTTGTTGCTTTATACTACAGTATATTGCTGATAAAAATCAGCAAGAGCAAGCACAGATCAGCATTTATGCATGCAATGCATAGACATTTAAAAATTCCTCAAGGACAAAAGTATAGAGAAACATTTCTTCCCTTACCATCATAGCCCACCTCTAAAAGTCCAAACTGTTCCAGAACCTTCACAAACACAACAACCACAACCAGGACGGCGATCATCTCCAGCCCCTCCAGGTTCATCATACCAACGGGTCAGGTCATGTTCTGACCGCTGCACCGGACAGACGGCTCTGCCTCTAACATCATTCAAAGTGTCTGAATCTTCTTACACACAACAGATGAGACGAGAGCCGAAGGGGCGGTGAACGAAATTCGAGAAAAAAAACATAGAGGAGGGACCGGAAAGGAACAAAAACATAATGACAATAAAAGAATACAAAATATCAAGTGAGAAAAGCAAAGGTTTTTCCACGGCTCCAGATGAACAATTTGAAATGTCACGGTTATCTGACTCTCACAGACAGATGTTCTGCTGGAGATACCGTGACACCTGATGTTTAAGGCCAATAAAAGTCATCTTCACACAAAAGCAGCATGTGTCCATCAGACGCTTTAAACACCTGGAGGTGGTAACACACAGACCATATGTTGTCAAGGAAACGGTCACAATGCATGGAATAAAACGTGATGTTGCATGCAAGATGTCATGTTTGGTTTTCTTGGAATCATCATTCAGCAAGCTGATTATTGAGGAGATGACAAGGGTGAGATGATCACATCCCTTTTTAAAAGCAACCAAATGTCTTTGTTTTCAGACAAGGATTTCTAAATTTAGAAGCATCCCTTTAACAGCCCCGGAGGTTAGGGGATTGTTGTCAAAGTGTTATTTTGCCTTCCACAATGGCTTTAATCACATTCAAGAGGTTGATTTGATTAGAACAAGAGGACTTTTGATTTGTCTGGTAATGAAGGTGTATTGTGTCTATTGAATTACATGGCAAGGTCACAATGACAGCAAATTGAGATTTGTTCAGCTATTTTGGGAGAAGAAGTGCTGGTGATTTTTCTCGATATGGGAGCTGCCATTTTTAACTTGTCTTTGTTAAAATTAACAAAAATAAATATTAAACAAGTACATACAAATGTTATAAATTTATTTAATTATTTGAGTCAGTTTGATGTTGTATGTAAGTTTGACGTCATGTAACTACATACATGAAGTTATACATAATGTATAGTAGATACTCTTATGTTTCAAACATAAATTAAAGACACAAAATGTGATACAATACAATGATACAGTGAAATATTGTGTTAATACTGCAAATAAAAATTGGACAGCTCCTGGTTTTAGAATGGCAACATTTAACAAACCAGAAACATGACTTAACATTCACAGTGCTTACACCTACTTTGAATATAAATGACTAAAATGTAAATGAATAGATGTATTGGATAACAAATTCAAAAAAGCACAAAGGAAGATATTAAACAGAATTTTTTTATCTAAACAACAGCAATACCTATTCACATATAAGGCATAGACAACCATCTTAAAAATGCACAAACAAATCCCCCTTTACGTCTACACCTAAGCCACTAAGAAACTCTTTCCTTCCATCTTCACTTTTTTATCAAACAAAAAAAAGTTCCTTGACTGCTCTTGGCTCAGATATTGTGTTTTATCTAACTAAGACTAGTATTATTTCACTTATGATTGCTTGATTGTTTCTATTGTGAACCTCACTTGTAAGTCACTTTGGGTAAAAGCATCAGCTAAATGAGTAAATGTAAATGTAAATATGTTTCGGGGAAAAACAACATGAAATAGAATTATGAGTTGTTTCTATTGAACATGCATCTCAGGACAGCAAATCATGTTCAGTTTATAACGCAAACTGAGACTAAAGATAACAAAACCAGATTCTGATTCTGATTACGAGGACTAGTACATTTTCTTTCATCATACTCGGGTACGTTACACAGGTATGTGTAAAGAGCTCACTGCGTTATTTCAACCTGTTTAGAAGACATACAAACCAAAAACTTCCGTCGGCAAATCCAAAGCATCTTCAACACACAGGAAATAAAAGCACCTGTACATAAGAAACACACACGCACAATATGCCCATGTGTGAATCTTTCATTCACACTCCCCTTTCACTTTACACAGGTGAGAAAGACAGAAACCTGTGTCTCGATGCACACACACGTGCAAACACACTTGTGTGAGGGATTTGTGTGATTGAGCAACACAAAGAGACCCATCAGGGGTCTGAGCTATATTTAGATAGATCACAGCTGCCACAAATAAAAGGGTAACAGATATCACCCTAATGACAGCTGCGGTGTGCACACCACACAGAGGTCATCGCTATGACCAGACCACGATTATATTTTCATGAGTTTCCAGAAAATAGCAAGGTCGCATGTGTAGGATCATTCAAGTGGAAGCATGCTCAATCGATAAAACATATTTATTTTACACATTCAACTTCACTTATAAAAATATTATTCATGTGTTTAACAAACATGAAATAGCCACTTACGTTTAATCCCATAATATGATCTAAATTTCTCAAACATATCAAAAGAAATACTTCATTTTCAATCCAAATAGCAATTTTATCCAAAATATTTTATTAAGGAGATATTGTACGTGACCCTGCATGTGACAGAGAAGTTTGGAGAAAACGAGCACAAAAGTTTGATTTTACCTATTATTTCACCATGGTTTCAATCTTTAACATGGTTTTACTCAATTTATAATAAAGATATCAAAGTTAAGTTGTCACAGAATGTTCCTTGCATTGTGAAGAACGGTTTTATGTTAAATAAAGAACATCACAAAAAGACAACTTTAGCTGGCCTCGGTCACATATTTATGATTACTTTTATATTATGCTTAAAAGATCATTAGTTAGGACATTAAAAATGTATAATTTAACTTCATGTTTTGGTTAATGAACATCTTTATGGACTGATGTTAAGTAAATTTTTTTTGTCAGAGGCAAAACTACGCCATCAACTAAAGAATCCCACATCACAGACTACTTACTAAACAGGATATAAAACATCAAGAAATGAGAGTCAAAATGATATAAATTTTTCTTCCACGGTCCCTAATTGACTTAATGTTGGACTGTATGCGACGTGTCTCTAGAAACAGAAGGTCTAGTGGGTGTTGAGAGTAATGAATGTCTTCCGTCACAGCTACAGGCCCCACACACACACACACACACACACACACACACACACACACACACACACACACACACACACACACACACACACAGACACACACACACACCCCCACACACACACACACACACACACACACACACACACACACACACACACACACACACACACACACACACACACACACACACACACACACACACACACACACACACACACACACACACACACACACACACACACACACACACACACACACACACACACACACATTTATTGTTATATATTATATTTTGGAACCTTTTAAAACAGAAGCAGCTGCAGGACTTGCATGGGATTGAGTTGAATGATACATAAAAGAAACATATAGGCACACACGCATGCAAACACACATGAATTACTGCGAATAAAAACTGTGAGAAGTGAACTTTAATGAGGATCATCAGTACATCAGTAACAATACTAAACTTGACATTTTGGAACAAAAGGTCTTTGTTTCCCTCCAGTGGCCATCACAGATGACTGCAAGAACATTATTTTGTGTCCTCAACACATCATTCAATTATTTAAAACCATATGTATACTTCTTTTGAAGTTAAGTTTACTTTTCTTTTTAAGACGGTGATACAATCTAGAGAATTTCTAATCTCAGGACTGCAGATTTGGGCTCTTATATTGGGCTCTACATATTTCTGGATGAATATTTTCTGATTTCAGATGTTCTTTAGTGTCAGAAGGCCTGTGTTCATCCAGACATCCAGTCTCTAACAAAGGACCTTAACGATTTTTGGAAACCGATTCTTTAACTTTTACTTAAAAGAAACAGTTCCCCCAAAAATATTTCTACTGACCCCTGTGTCATTCAAAACTTGTTTGACTTTCTCCGGCAGACAAATAAGGAGGTATTTAAAGAAATGTAGAGAATTACTAACTGAAGTGATACTGCCTGTTAAAAAACATAAAAGTCATTATTTCAGATTAACTTTTTTATAAATATAAATTCATTCTACACAATGTAAGGAACAATCAGTGAGATCATAATATGTTTTTCCAGAATAAGATTAGCCAGGTTTTCACAGGTAGTGTCACAAATTAGTGAACTTCGAAAGACAAAACTCATTCAGCTTTGGAATTACATTACGGTGAGTAAAATAAAAATAAAAACTGTGTATCCCTGCGTAAAAAAAAGTTTTCAACAACAAAGACATATCTTAGTTTTACATGAATATATTCCAAGAACTTCCACTTGAGGTCCCTGTCTCTGTCCTTACTGCCTTGTTATTCTACAAAATGAGATATGGATGAAAATATGAATAATGTTTGTTAATAAATAAACACACATTATCAATGAGAAATTGCCAATTGAAAGACAGTCAACAGAGCGTTATATGAAGTATAAATAAAAATCAGCAAACAATCTGTGGGCAATAAGAGGTTTCTATCAGTTCTAATGCCACGACATCTTGCCATGCATGACTACACAAGCCCAGTTAAGATCCTGTCTTTATTTAAGTGATGGAATACATTAGTGGGGATAACGGCTGTTAATCCAAAGCCAAACATGTCATTGAAAGACCTCTCACATTCAGATTCATGATTAATTCTACAAAAGAAAATCACAGGGAGAAGAATTGAATTAAAACAGGCACTCGATGGACTCTCTCGTCTATGAGCACACTTCGATTTAAATGCTATGTTAACTTTTTTTTCTCAACCACAATATTAGACCAAGACCACTCGAAGGGCTTACAGCTGCCATATATATATTTAAAAATTAATATAAATAAAAAAATATATAGATATAAATCCCATAGTCATCTTCTACTATTAAAATGCAGCATTAACAAGGCAGATAAATAGTTAAAACACAACATATCAGCTTTTTTTCAGATGTGAAATTACAAACGCACAATGTGGGAAAGTATGGTGTTCGAAATAGGTTTTGGCATTACTGAACAATCCTGTAGATTGGTATCATAAGAATTCATATTAATTTTTGAAGAAAAGAAATATAAAAAAAAGTAATCCCATGGAACCGATGTTAAGTAATTCCAACAATCCATTTTCAAGTGCAGGTCCAATAACAATGCATCATAGGACCAGAGAAATTATATAAAATATTACGCATTTTGGTTCTAATGTGTGAATAAGGATTTGGTTAATTATGTAATTTGCCTACAATAGAACCAATAAAACTGAAATAAAGCAGGAAAATACTAATTTGCACAAAATACATGGGGCTTTGCAATAATACCAAGAAATGTAGTTATTACTAACTGAAAAAAATGTGGCTATAAAAATGAACTTGAATTTTGGACAGTAATAACCAGGGCTTGTATACTGTTTCCATAAAGGTTTAAAACGTGTTAATATACAACCCTCTCTTAATATTTTCTTGTCCATGAAAAGAGACAGCACCGCTTTTTGTGACAGCTGCTGTCTTTGCAGGAGACTCAAGGACTGCTTTTTCATTTTTTTATCTTCATTTTCATTGTTTGTATTCATTGTTCGTATTTTATATTATTTTTTTTACAGCCATGGATAAAGACGGTAGTGTGACCGGCAAGGAATGCTTGAGATGGAAATCTAACCCCGGTTGGGCCAAATTGCACTGGAATTGTATGTTGGTGAACTAACCGCTATTGACTTTATTAAAAACAAGTTTATTCGTTTTATGACAGGTGGTCTTGTATATTTGTTCAACACGGTAGATTTAAGTTCGGAAAGTCGTTTGAATTTGGAAAATGAGAATTTGTGAGTTAAGTAAAATTGAGTTTTTAAAAAAAGAAACAGGATAGTAAGGATACACAAGTTTGATCTTTCATTGAATTATAAATGTAATTTTAAATAAAATCAATACAAATGAAGAAGTGCATCATGCAAATTGGTCTACACCTCGTCATGTTCATATTAAATAAAATTTGCCATTCCAGCTTACCAGGAAAGAGGCCAGAGAAAATGAAAAAATAGAAAATATGCATAAATTGCGCAAAACTTTGCAATGATACCACAGAAATCTTCTTAAAAATTGTGTCTCTAAGATTGTACTTGACTCATATAAATATTGGATGGCTACTGTATAACCAGGGTCTGTAAGCTGTTTCCATAAAGGTATATGACGTGTTAATCCAACCCTCTTTAAAATGTTTATGCAGTGTCTATGCTGAAACCCATGGCGTGCCCTCGTTGACAGCTGCCGTCTTTGCAGGGGTCTAGAGTCGTGCTTGTTCTGTTTACCCTGTTTATAAGTGTAAACACCAGAAGGGCCAGAACTGAAGTGAGTCCAGAAGTACATTCAGCCCCCCGCAGATAACCAAAGAAACAAAATCAATTACCAAACACACTGAGATGACAGCGAGTGTCCCCCATCAGCGTCCTAAAACACACGAGTCAGAAATGAAGCAGAGCTTTGTGTTATTGTGCCCCCTTGGTGCAATTCAAACATACAATCATATTTTTCGGTGTGAGATGCTTTTGTCGATGCGGCGCTGGTTAAACAGAAGCACTTGAGATGTTGGACAGACAGACTGCTAAATGAATGGCAAGCATTAGAGTGGGTGTTGAGTGCTTCTGTTCAGTGTCTCTGAAAACACGAGAGCTCTATCATCAAAGCCCTCTGGATTCACTCTTATAGAAAGACACCGAGTATCTGACATACTCTCTTGTACTGGAATAAGTGGACACACACGTACACACTTCTCTGTTGATTTGCATGAGTCATTCTGATAGAAGTGCACCCGCGTACACGCACAACACTTGAAAGGCACTCTGGACGTAACAATGGCATGGTCTATTAAAACTTTGCTCCGGAAAATGTCACAGAAGGCCACCGCCATAAAATTTCAAAGGAAGGACACAGAAACATGTTTGCTGGGCTATGAAGGCGGTGAGGTGCTGATGAGAAATAGAATAAAGGCCACAAGGAGAACATTTAATGATTAAGATGTTTAAGGATGTATGAAATGTGTATGGATGTATGTATGTAAATACATAATATATAAATCCACTGAAAAAATAAGACCATTATCAGTTCTTCTGAATTTACTATTTAGAGGTATGGATTTATGTAAAGTCATAATTTTTGTGTTATTCTGTAAATCCATTTCTGCTGATATAAACCATTATGATAAGAAAACACAAATCCCAATTGCAATATTTGTATTCAAATAAAGAAAGGCACAGTACATAATGTACAGAATGCTTTCAAATGATGAGTAATACAAAGGGATGAATAGCATGGTATTACCCTGGTACCAAAAGAAAAACATGCCAATCGAAGAATATTTTTTGTTAGTTATAACACTAATACAAACAATGAAAACCACACACAGGTTAAACAAACTTACTACAGATGTACGGCACAGCTCGTCGTGTTGAAAATCTGGGTTCCGCTGATTTCCGCTTACAATGCACAAAAGTGTCTTCTTTATGATCTATTGCCTGGGAGAAGGACCAAGGCTGCCCATTCATTTTATTCTCAACCTGTTCCACAAACCATCCATAAAATATAGGTTGGGAATGAAACCCTAAATATAACTCTAAAGATATAGTGGTTACAAAGCCACTCACTGAGCATCAACCCTCAAGTCCTGAAGCTTTAAGAGAGAGAGAGAGTGGGGGAACTGAGTCACTTATAAAGACATAAATGCATAAGAGTTAAATTTTCCCCAACCTTTTATGAAAATGGAGAAAATGTAACATTATCATTATTTATTACTGCTGTTTACTCACATTGTTCTTGTTAGAAAGAATTCCTGTTGCATTTCATAGAATAAAGAATGTACAAAAGGATTAAACTAGCTCTCTTTTAAACAGCCGGTGGACCTTTGGAAACAAATCTAAAGCCATGCTGTTTCTCACTGTTGGATATATAATTGCATCTCCTGTTTTGTCGGACATACGGAAATAATCAAAACAACACTCCAAAATATTTCACCCGTATGTCAAAATAAAACAGAAGTTCGTTTTTGTGCATGAACGTCTCTAATTGAAAGGAAAATCTCTTTAACAAAATTCGCAGCTTGTGTTCAATGAGGCGAGAGTTTAAGTCCATGTATTTTATAATTGCAAACTTTTTTATTAAATTAAAATTTGTTTCTTTAATTTATGTGGATGTACTGAACATACTGTTCATTTGCATTTTAAGTAAGAAAACATAACTTTGTCTTTCTGAGAACCTTTAATAGGATTGTTTCCCAATAATTAGATTTCTGTTTATTCACCTTTAAGTTGTTTATTTGTTTTTGATGAACACCGAGAAAGATATTTTGAAGAATGTTTGCAACATTCACAGTTCTTTGACCCCATTGCCTAGCACCATTTATAAATACTTCATAATTTCATTATTAGTTCTATTATTCAAAAATAAGATTCTTTAACGGAGTTTAAGAACTGTTTGGTTACAAGCATTCATCCAAATATCTTTATGGGTGTTTAAACAAGCAAACAAATGTATCCAGATGTGTAACAATTAGAGAGTGAGTCATTCATCACAGAATTTTCATATTTGGGTAAACCTTTAAGCCGGTAATACTATGACAGTAAATAAAATCATTGGGGCTGTAAACCTTTCATACACCTCTATCAGGGTGGATAGCTCCCTTTCGCCAATATTTCTCATGTTTGTGGAATATGAATTTCTGAGACTGGTCCTACATGTGCAATTTCAACCCAAAAAATGTAATCAAAAGTGTCTCGAATACCAAAGTAAAATACAAAACTTCACACCACTAGTGAAAAAAATAACGTCAGATTTATGGGGATTATGTGAAAGGTGAATGAGATTTAATTTCACAGGCTGTTGGCCTGGCAGATATTCCATAAAGGATTCCAATAAAAACCAGCCCCACATCACTAATGGTCCATTCCCAGAGTTATTACTGGAAAGCGTTTGTCCTTATCCTATCATATAAGCATTATGACAGTGCCTTTATACACGTAAAAATCATATAATGATATCAACTGTTTGAAGAACCTGTAGATATAAAGAGGTATACAAATCAAAGCTTTTTTGAAAATGAAGAAAATCAATATTAATACATTACAACTTAATCAATCCTCTACTATACACTCTCTCTGTCTTATTTTTCATCAGTTATATGCTCTTTTATACTCCTTTATGTGGGGCATTTCTAAGAAACTCTCCATTATGAGTTCTTCAACCATACAACAACAGAACACTTGAATCTCATGAATCAGCAGTGGTCTGAACATGTGCACCCTCACCATGTAGGAGACCACCATAAATAACACATTTTTCATGCAAGACATACATATCCAGGTCTATTTGATCAAGAATAAAGCAGTTTCACAGAATATCTGAGCCACTGTCACATTAGAAAACATCTTGTTATCACCTACCCATTCTTTTTCTCCTCTGTTTAGTCTGCAGAGAAAATATGACCATTAGAGCGCCCATGTTGCCCCCTTTTGCCCTCGATCTGCTCTGTGAAATCTCAGCGTGTAGCTTCTCTTTAGATGCGCACCACCACAGCCTTCCTTGAGGAACTGTGTGTCTTCTCCTTAAGTCCGGTTCAAGACCTGTTCTGTCCACTGGCAGGGACAAGTGCTGGATGGAGATCTCAGTGATGATTTCTCAAACACTGCTCTACTTTGGCGCAGTTGGACAGCAGTTTAATTGAGCTCTCTGTGCGTTGTGCAAGCCGCTGCTGTGACTCCACTCTTTCAACACACACTTCTTCACAGGAAATGAGTGAGAGAGGAGGGAGGGTTCGGGGGGTGGATTTGAAGCACTGTTGATGTCCATGAGTGAGCCGACGCAAACTAGTTGCTGCCGACTTTGAGTTACCAGTCATTAGCTACCATGCCCGGGGTATTTTAATTCGAGTGCACCAATCATTTGGAGCAGGCAAGCCGGTGCTCATTAAAATGACGGAGAGACGAACGCAGAATAATACATATACATGAAACTATCATTTGGCAAGACACCCTTCATTAGAAACCCTTCTCCTGGGAGACATTTCAAAAGCTCTTCATCAATGCATCAGCATGGAGGAAAATTGGTGGTGAAGTCACCGAATAGCATTTTCATCAGGGTTTTTTCCAAAGTGTTCCATAAACAATTTGATGTTAAAGAAGGCCTGGTTGGTAATTGCTTTCTTCCAATCATAAAAGCTGTAATTTAAGAGTGCTGTGCATCAGAGCATCCACACCGGCATGAATATGCAAAGACATGGCATGGAGGTTTCTCTGAATGTACCACTGCGTGACTTTAAGCCTGAGTTTCATGGAAACTCAAGAGGGGGTGGGAGAAAAAAGGCTGCCGTGAAAATGCATCTGGTACATTATGTTGCAAAAGAATAGTCTTTCATCTTAAAGCTACTGATTATCAAAAGTAGGCAGAAATGAACGTGTGGGTGTGAAAATTGCCCAAGTAAAGAGCTTTCAATATGAGCCACGAATCAAACTGTTTTCCAGTCATTCTGGCATTTGACAGCTGACAGCTATTTTTCCGATTTCATTTCTGACAAAAGGACATTTGCGCATTCAAAGTAGGAAAATGTTTCATATTTTTTTGTTACAAAAACACTTTGCAAAATGGTTGCCATCTTTTTATTTTGGAGACCCCCTGAGTATATTTTCAACACATAATTGACAGTCAAAATCATCCCTCATGTATAATAGTACCTGTAGAAAATAAAAAATAAGGGAAAAGTATAAATGTAAATATTTATAAATGTTATATCTTTTAATAACAAAATAAAGACCTGCATTTAATGTCAGCGTATTCACTGCATGCTGTCGTCAGATGCTGCGCTATCAGTATAATGCAATATTTTCATTAAACTTTTTATTATTCTTTTTCTTATTTCAAAGAACACATCAAAAGATCAATTTATTGTTTTCACTATTATACTATGATATTTTTATTATTGTTATTAGTTCTAATAAAAATCAATATACTGTTAGCATGAAGTAAAGTAAAGCTAGTGGTGCAATGTAAGAAAAAACATAATATAAGAAAAATATTTTCTAATTAGAATAATTAAAATATTTTTTGGTTATCCTTACAGGCACAGAATATATCGAGATAATTCTTTTTTTTTTGCCAAAATCGCAAACATCTTTATATAACTATTGTTATTTTAAAATAAAAAATTAAACATATATCATCAAGAAAAATTAAACTGCATTTAAAAAATACAAATTAATGAGCAAATTACCCTTCCAAACCTTCCAAATATTCAAAGTGTTCTTAGGTTATATGGTCACCATTCACAATCTGCATATTTTCTTTTGTAATACACTATTTGGGTCCATTGATGCCATTAATTACATAATTTTTTATTACTGTTTAGGGTTGGGGTGGGGTTAGAGGCTTCAACATATTTAAAAAAACAACCTATCTCTGTCATAAGGTTATTAATTGGCCATTCGTCCGTTAAAATCCCGCCAACGCACCAATCAGAGAGCTCGGAAGAGCTCACCACATGTACATTCCGGGATGCTTATATAGTTGAGAAAATATGGTAGTTTGACATATCTTATTCCGACCTGTTTTGCATTCCATTAAATCCTACAATCCATCTGTCAACACTTTTTAAACGTTTAAACATTTGCTCTGTGAGATAAGACCTCATGTGATCATCAAAGGTCTTAAAAGTGCAATAAACTCCTCATAAAGTCTCTATGACTTCAGGTAACGCACACCGAGATCGTACCTCTGTGATGATGCGACTCCCACACATCGAACACAAACACAAAAGCTTCACCTGTAGTATCCACAGAGGTCACGAAAAACCTCTGTGAAGCCTCTGAACACTGTTAGTCACACACGTTTGCACACACACAGAGCACTCGTATTTTCTTTCCCTTCCACCCACACCTCAGTACATCCATGATCCCTGCGACCCTGTGCCAATCCACCATAAAAAACACATCATCAAAGACCAGTTTCCTCCGCATGACAGTGTGTGGAAATGATCTGAAGGACCTCAACAAAAACACACAGGAAGAGAACCACAGAGTACCACCAACAGAGATTCACCTTTCACCTTCTGCTCGCTTTGATCATCTTTCATACATGTTGTGTTTGAACCTGGGTGTGATAGAAAAAATACCTGTGAATAGTCTAAGGTGATACTGAAATGGACTTTTTTTGATAAAAAGGTCTTTAAACATGGCCCTAAACTACTCGGTTGCCAACGTATTTATTTTGGAGACCCCCATTAATATTTCCAACAAGCAAATGACAATCACAACCATCCCAAATTTACAACAGCACTAACTATGGAAAGAAATATACAAATATTAATTATAAAAAATATAAAAATAAAACAATCAAAGGGGAGATACAGAAATTAAATAAAAAAATAAGTTCATTAAATTAAATAACGTCATTAAAGAGTGTTCATATACATGATGAAACTGATAACATTAAATATTATAATAAATTAAATGTATCACTTTAAATGAATACATATATTTAAAATGTTTTAAATATATGTATAGAAGATATAAACAAAATAATATATTTATATATTTTAAATGGATTGGTTTTAAGTTATTGATAGTAATTCAGAATTTTTTCTTAACCTCTGATGTGTATTTCATATTTTCTACAAAATACTTATGTGGCTTAATAAATATCACAAAAAAACATTTTTACTTAACTATATAAAATAATAAATTAAAAGTAAATAGTTCATTTTTTTGTACTAATATCTGTTTTGTTTATGTAATGAAAAAAATAATTTATTTAATATATAAAATATATTTGTTAAAAGCACTAATAATTTATGTAAATTCTTATAGATATTTCTGAGGTAATCAGATTTACTTATTTTTTACTCACAAAATTTAAAAAGTATTTTTATTCAGTTCAAAGCTTTTGAAGATTGTTGAGTAACTTGCTTCACGTTTTTAAGTGTCTGTAATTTTGCTGTCACATTGACAAATGTACCGAGATAATGATTAAGCGAATGAGTATATTTATTTAGAAGAGTTAAACGAACATCAGGTTTGCAACCAAACTGTATTAAAATGGCATCATGTAAAATTGCAGTAAACAGTGAAATCTCTCCCTCTTCAAACTGTTTTAAGGATGATGGCATTTGAAACCTCAACTTCTTAAGAGGTGGGCAGTCATGAATGGAATTCTATTTCACGGGAACAAAATATCCCACCATATAGTTATAAAGAGAGAAACCAAAACCTCCACATCCAACTTCTTACTCTGTCTAATATACAGGAGCACTTATTTACATTTGGACAGTGTAAGTTGACATTTATCTCACAATATTGTCACAAAAGAATATACTTTCATATGGCTGAATTGTTTTCAGCACTATTTTGTTCTGTATCCTAAAAAAACTATCTCAAAATTAAATATTCAAAATTTAGATTAAAACATGCTCACAGTTTACATTTTTCATCTTTCTTTTGAAATTGTGTCAGTATTTTACATTCCAGCTCAACATGTTGTATCAACATGTGATAGATTAGATATTCTCACTGTGCAGATTGCTGTGCTAGGAGATCATTTATATGCTGTGTCTGTACGTGTGAATCAGAGCTGTTTTTTACAGATTCAGCACCATGGACAGCAGCAAGCAACGCAAAAATCTACGGCCAACAGACGACTCGAGAAGAGAAGAACACCACCAACATGGTCGAATCAGATAATGATGGCAAATCCAGTGCCAGTTAATCAAACAGGACAGAAGAAATGCCAGTGCTGCCACGTATGTGTTAAAAATGTAGATGTGGAAAAGGCTTAAATTTACTTGGATTAAAACAACAATGATGCCACAAAACTCCAGCTATACATCACTATTAAACAAATGCCGTATTTACAAACTTCAACATATGCATTCAAAAGTATTACGACAGACAATTTTTATCGCAAAGTTTTGGCTACACATAACAACTAAACAACGCTAAACTAAACAAGTATCTCAGGATATGCAAATAGTATAAAAGAAGCTGAAATATGTCATTTTATATTGCTAAAATGCAATGTCTCCTTTCACAGTTACATGCAAAGTCAATTGTAAAAACCATATGCCATCACAACCTCATAGGGGCAGTAAGAGGCCAGATTTTAATATCTGACATAATGTCCATAATTGCTCACCTATACAATTTCACTATCCTATATTCTGCATGTAATATATACTACAGAAAAAAACAAGACTACTGCATTTTTGATAAATTACAAAAGTCAGGCTTATATATCATCACTGACATGTTTTTATGAATTGAATTTCCTACTATTCGTCTTTAAGATCCAAATTATATCATACCATCCTGAGAGAGAGCGAAATGCCATTTCAGATGAACAATTTCACCACCGAGTGTGCAGAAAAATGAGTAAATAAAGTTATCTTAATATAATTATACAACAGTGCTGTTTTCAGCTGAAGATCTTTCAGGCAAATAAAATACAATACAATAAATATAAAAAAATGATTGATGATGAGGATGGTTGCACAATATTAATATTGATTTATTAACGTATTAGAAACTTAATTCGAGCATTTGTCTAAAATCATCACCAAAAAGTTGTGTACAAGACACTGTAATATTCTGCACACTGACAAAAGTGGGTTCCTCGATGTGTTCCTTAATTTTATAATGTACTCTAGCTCCTTCTCATAACATTTTGTTTTTTACATAATTTATTTTTAAATTTGAAGGAAAGTTATGCAAAAATAGTGTGGAACTGATGTACATGATAAAAGAAAAAACAAAAGAAAAAACAAACCAATTTCAGTGGATGCCATTCACATGGTCTGGACTTCAGTTTCAATCTTTAGTTTAGACAACAGAGGGCGACATTGCATAATTTTAGATTTTAAAACAAAACTGAATCAATATTCTCAACATCAGATGATCACTTAAACAAATCCCAACATACTATATAAACATGATATCACCTTGCTTATTTTAAAAACACTTTCTTCATTTTTAAAATTAAAAATATGTACAAATTCTTTACAATTCATATTTCATAGTTAATTCCTGGAGAAACCAGTCTACAATAAAAAACAATTGGATCCAAAAATGAAATTAATGATTATCTTTATCGGTAGGCCTCTTACTTTGAGAATCATGAGTTTGTGTAAAGTTAAACTTATACATGACTCTCATGCTGACACACATCAGCATAAAGGGCTTCAACAAAAACAACTTTGGCAAAGGCAAGCCTGCTTTACAGAAGATGTTGTGTATGTGAGAATGTGTGCGTGGCAGCTCAAGCATAAAAACACACACAACTAGTGCTGGCACCCTGAGTCAGCGCGGTTTGTGTTCGCTGCCAACTGTTCTCAACAGCAGAGGTGATGGCAGCAGGTGCCATGACACACACACACACACACACACACACACACACACACACACACACACACACACACACACACACACACACACACACACACACACACACACACACACACACACACACACACACACACACACACACACGTAATATTGTGGGTACTGTAATGCATCAGCTGTCCACTTGTCCAGCTGTGTGTGTGTGTGTGTGTGTGTGTGTGTGTGTGTCTCCATGACTTTCAGTGCATGTGTTTACTACTCACTGCTTGGATTACACACTGAAGTCACATTTTACACAACCATGTAACCATTATTGTTCATCATATTTTAAGATGGATTCATTATAATGATTTAGAAAAGATTATAGACCAGTGCACAAGATGTATGCACTGGTTCCTATGCACTTGCTGTTTCCTTTTAATTCTTACATAGCATTAAATCTATAGACTTACTATCAAAATGTATATTTTTACACACATTGTGTCCAGTTGAAAACCGAAACAGGATGTTTCTTTTGAACCAACGGTGTTTGCTTTTTGAGGTCTGCACAAAACTTTGAAATGTAAATCTGATATTGTGAAACCTCCAGTTTTTTGCAGTTCACAGACCTCTGCATAATATCAGCACCCAGTCTGTAAAAACATCTTGCATTTCTCTTTTGTCCATTGCTTAGGGCAGCCGCTTTAAAAAAAAATTATAACGGAGAAGAATTTTAAAGATTTTAAAGATCTTTAGTGGTCGAGTTAAAACAAATCAGATGGCAAATGATTTAGTGAGTTCGCTTTACTGTTTCCTTTAAACTTTCTAGTTACCCAACAATAACAAAAAAATGATCTATTAATTTAACAATCATATAATTATTTTATATTTATATCTAAATGCCTGATGTCCATTGAAAGCATTATCAGCTTCCAGCATCTGACACAGAAGTGCTGGAGGTCTGGTGCTGCAGGTGCACAGGAAGCTCTTCACATCACACATTCATCCATCTGTCCTGTTATACTCGAACATGAAAAGCATCTGCACACGAGATTTCTTCTACTGTAAATCATTTACATTCGAACGCGCTTTCAGTCGATAACCAAGTATATTTCTGTAAACGATTGCTTCCTAAAGGGGTCATATCATGCATTTTTTATCATTCTTAATTTCCCCAGATGCACGCTTAAATCACAGTTCACTGCAAAGGAAATGGTCATGATTCATCTTTACATTGCAATTTTTCGGCCTCCAGTTGACACCACAGCTCGTGAACTGTGACATTTTTAGGTAAAGCTTGTGGAGCTCTTTGTTTCACGAAACAATCGCTGAACAAGCTGCACGACAGGACAAGTTGCAATCTGGATAAAAGTTTTTTTGAACCACAGCTAGCAAAAGCAAAAGCAAAACTCATTCACATCACATCATGACCGCTCTCTCTGCATCCAGCATCCAGTCTCTAAAAAATGTCATTCTTGAACATAAAGATAGACGTTACAAGGAATTGCCAACCAAGCTTTTTTGGGGGTGTACTAATTTTTGGCAGCACCCATGTTTGAGTAAAACTAAAACTTTAACATTACTTTCAAGTCATAAGTTAAACAGATGTTATGTTGAATGTAGTCTTGTCCTTTTGGAGTTCTTAAATGCACGCGCATTGTTTTCTAAGAGCCACTATGTAGCGGTGGCACAGTGGCACCCGTGCCCACCATCGATGCTCGCAGTTATATTTTGCATTTCTGTCTGTCTGATCCAATCAAATTTTACAAGTTATTTCGGTTCCATTCTTTCTGGGCTAGAGAGAACGTCATGAGCTGTAAAACCTGCAGATTGTTTTCATGGTACATTGAACTCAATTTGTCATGATGTGACCCCTTCAAGCTCCTAAACCACACCACTGAGAAAACACGGAGTATGACAACGAGTTTAGCACGGCTTGTACCGAAGGGTCTTCTGTGTTACAGCAATAACTTTTGAAAGCCCGAGGACACAATAGCTTAAACTGAATAGGTGTTTATCATTATGTGTCTCTCTTAGGAAATAGAAGCCAAATGATCCGCAGCAATAATGGTCCAGAAGTACATTTGGAGTTATTGCTCCTCCCAAAAAGTGTTACCCTAAGCAATAAATACAATTCTCAAATCCCATCTCTTTTCGTGAAACACATTTTGTCTGATTTTATTTCATCATCTTGCACATTTTATATGAACTGTTTCTGACTGATAGAAAATGTGGATTCAGACGTCTCTTTAAAAACACAACGCCTGCCAACAGATTTCATCACTTTTCATCTAATAATCAAAAGATCAATACAACCCATCTACTTGTGACTTTTCCACATATGCAAGGATGTACCCGCATTATTTCAACAATACATCAGCCACGACTCCTGGTTTACTTGTCCTGAAGCCACAACGCGGTTGACAGATTCTGTGTATGTGTAATTTACTGAGCATGACGGTAAGTGGCTGAAGCCCTTAAAGATGTGAGCTGTCACAAAACTGAGCTGTTATGATACATAGCGTCTGCAGTGAGTTTGTGTGTGCTCGACAGATTCTGGACGGAATTCATAAACAGCAACTGCTAGATTTGCAATAAATGGCCGCAATCCAGTTTACCCGGATAAAGGGTGTTCTGCCATTGGTGGAGTAACGCATAACAAACACAATATTAGGATTAGACCTCTATAAAACGATATTCGCCCACCATTGACTTTCCTCTTGACATTTCAAACAGGTTTGACTATCTCTTCTGTGGAACAAAAAAGAAGATATTTTGAAAAATGTTGTGTCCGTGCAACAGAAGTGAATTAATGACATGAATCAACCTAAGCCAGATGATGGGGAATTTACCATGCAATCGCATACAGGAAACTGTGTTTGAGTCTATTCTTTAAGTGACTCATGTGATACACATGATATAAAAATAAAGCAAGCTATCAGCGGGTACATGTATCCCCTCTGTGTGTATTATGGATCTCTAAGGACAAGTAAAACTATTGTTAAGTCATGACTAAGGTCATTATCACTCAAGATAGACAGACACTAAACAGCTTCAGTAAAAGGGCCATTAGGCAGAAAGTTGAGCCATTCTTAGTAATTTCAGCCCAAATTTCCTAGGAACATTTAGACCTCGCAGGGACGGGTACAGTAACCGTTTTACCTATTTATAGCCCCTGTGCAATTCAAGCACGCTTGGGAAACCCTTTCCTTTCAAGATGACTTACCGGTTGAAACCGATATCCCGGATTGTAGCTCAACCCTGTAACACGGCACTTAGGTAAGCAAGCTTGCCGGCTCCCGTCGTGCTCCTTTTCCACATCACCGCCATGCCAAAGAAATGCCACCGCCGTGCCCAATGATTTATGCCCTGTCATGCAAATGTGTCTGCACGATCTGTGGAATATGATGCATATTTGTGTGAAATTCTGTGAAAAATGTGATTGTCAACTGCATGAACGTACAGTAGACTTTATTCAATTACTGTGCAAATGCACATGTGCAAATAAAATGTAGAGATTGATTTCATTCGAGGTAGCTTTAGATAAAAGCATCTGCCAAATGCATAAATGCAAATGATATGAACTGGAGCTTTGAGCTCGAGTTAGGTCCGGGTTGAACATACAGGGTTAAATTCAAACAGTTTTAACACTCTCTATGTAAGACTTAACACAACTATGCAGTACACCGGTGCTAAAACCGTCTTAAGATTTTAGATGACATCCGGAAAGTGTTATTTTTTCCTCTATTTACTAAGATGTTGAAGAGAAATAGCTTTTTGTGCACCATTTTTTCCTCTATAAAACAAAATTTAACTCCGTCACAAAGTAAAGATAAGTAACATTTTGAACAATGTTATTTTAAAACCCTTAAGACTTAAATGCTGGGTTGGAGGAAATGCAATGGTTGTTACTCTATTTAAACAACTTTACTAAGGAAAGGCTCGAAGGTCAAAGGCCAAATTGGATATAAAAATACATTTAAAAATAAAACAAATATATTTAAATTGCAACATATTTTTGTGGTGACACAAAGTTAAATGAACATTGTCAAGAATGTCATTTTAAACAAGGGATGAAATGATATGCTCAGCTCGATACTACGCAATATATCCGGTTACGATAATGATCGTATCACCATATTTGCAATCCGATAAAAAAATAGGAAACTGACATATCGTTGTTTAAAATAAAAAATAGATAGATTTGTTTAAAATAAAACTAAATTGAAAAAAATAAATATATAAATAAATATATATATATATATATATATTTGCCACAGCTATATAATACTCGTGATATTTTTCGAATAAGATATACAATACTTTGACATATGGTTACACCCCATATTTGACACTTCAGGCATCCAAATCAGGCATTTGGATGACAATCTATTCAATGCATTAAATCTAAAAATTGTTTGTTTTTGTTAATATGTTTTTTTTCAGCAGACAATAACTGAAGTGTTCTTGAGTAAGACATCTTACCCCTGATTCTGCAGTGATGATTGACTTTGGATAAAAGCGTCTGCCAAATGAATAAATGTTAATGTAAATTTTCTGGAAACACAGCCAAACTCATGAATTTAAAATAACTAGATTGCAAGAAACAAGTTCATTTTCAATATTTCTATAAACAATATATAATTAACACTACAATATAACAAACATATAGCCAAAAAGTGTCAAGTTTGAAAACTATCAATATTTCTATCAATATCAAAACTATCAATATTTACAAGTAATCTTATTTGTCAAAATTAAAGCACCTTTGTTCTCATTCAAGCCCATGTCCTCTAGTATTCTATTTATAGTATTATTCCAATTCAATTCATCTTATTAATATATTCTGTTCCCTAATTACAAACAAACATCTACAGTATTCCCTTGAGCAAACCTTGATCCATGAACACTAAATGAATCATTCAGCACAGATCGTTCATGCAGGCCGTGTTCTTTACTTCTTCTTTCGTGAGACAAAAGATGACAGGGACAACAGAGAGTTTTCATCCCTGACGGTATCAACAATACGCTCCGGCAGGACACTACCTTAATTTATTTACGAGCATCTGTGATGGACGGGTTGACATGTTTTGATGATTAATGGCTCAAACAGATCTGAGAGGTGAAGAAAGTATCTGTCCAACACAAAAACCAAACTCAGGGAATGCATGCAGTGTCCATTCCGTATTACAGACAGCAAAGTTGTGGAATTTTAAAATGAGGATGTGTATGTATCTAAAGCTACACTTGAATTATTCATGAGCTTAACCTGACTGGCAGAAATATATACTTGAATTATGCATCAAGCTTATTAATATTGATATCAACCGATGCCGTGGTACATTTTAGGACCCTGCGAGGGTGAGTTCGCTCAACTTTACATGTGTTGAACCTTGAATATCTTTTGGGAAAATGAGATGCTAATATGAGAAGTATGCACACGATATCAAAGCCAAAAAGTCTATATGCAATATACTAAATGCAAATCTGTTGAGTCTGATGTGTTTTATTATCCATATGCTTGTCATGCAGTTATTATTTATTAAACTTTCAGCAAGGTTGATATTTGCTCTTTCTTTTTTTTTTATAGCAGTGATCCGTGTCAAATCGGCAGGGCAGCTGTGGAAAGATGAACTTTGAATAATAACATTACATAACAAACACATTACAAAACTGTATAAAGTTGTGTTTGATCATAGCGTACAAATGAATAAATGTAACGATTCAATAATATAATTTGCAGATTCCCATTTCCATAGTAACAGGCACTTTTGGGATTATGGACGGAGTTTCAAAAAGTCTTGCTTACAAAACGCAGATCCAACGGTAAAGCCTTTAAAAATGAAAAATGCATCACTACACTGCAGTTGAGCCAAAAGTTGAGCTCTCTGAATCTTGATCTCTCTCCGGACCTTTAGTGATAGGCATTGTAATATATCTCGCTCCTGTTCAATGAAAGTTATACAACCCGAGGCCTTGGGTGTCTGGAGTGATGTGGAAACAAAGAAGAAATGAAACATGCTGGGTGTTCCAGGGTGTTAAACTGCCAACTACAAGACCAAAATAAATTACTTCACATTCATGCTCCATTTGTTTAAAATAGCTGTAGTGGAATAAGCTATATACAGACCTTATAAATAAAAACGAATAAATAAGGACGCGTAAGAGGTTGCAGATTGCTCTAACAAAAGATAAGACACACACATATGTTCTCATGATATTTATTCAACAGCTCAAGAATCTTAATCAAACGCACTCTTTTTTTGTCCACTGTGATTACATCAAATAGAAATCAATGGAGTTCACTTGCTGTTTGGTGGTTTAAAAACTTTAAAAAGGACAGAATGTGAAGCTGCACATACCGAGCTGTAATATCTCACCTGACCGTTTTGTATCCCATACTTTATCGAAAACTTTGCGGAAAATGTGCATTGGTACACTGCCATTTAACATGTTTAGATTTTGCTTTGATTAATAATTGTTCATTATATAATACGAGTGGGAAAACTATAGGTCATGTTCTGCACCTCCACCGGGCATATTTACATTTACATTTGATATGGCATACACATTTTCATTTGGCAGACATCCTTAAATATCACATTGTCAACATAAATTGTTAATTTTCAGCAATAAACAAATGAACAACAGGTCTGAGTTGCTCCTTCCCCAGCCAAGATCCGGGTTATGGTCCTTTAGCTCGGATCGAGTTGATAGACATAATTGTACTATGGACGTCCGACATGTTTTCCAAGGTTGCATCACACAATGGCTTATCTTATCCTGTACTGTTGTTTAATGCTGTTCTGAAAACGATAGGCTAATGTAAACATAATTATGTAAGAATAACTTTTTAACAATGTTTACAATATTTTTAGATTTGACATATAATTTAACTTAAATGCTCATGTTACAAAACTGGGAAAAAATCATATTTATAAAAAGTTTAAAAGGGATTTTGATATTTAGCCGGTTTCTGAGAATGTTCCTACCTATTAGCTGGAAAATAGAAACCTGAATATAACAGATGTGTGGATTTTCCTTCCGAAACGCACTTAAGACAACTGAAGCCAGTACTTTGAAATAATCCTTCATTCGATCAACTCTACACGGGGAATCACCACACATTCACTAACACCAATGTAAAAATCTTAATATCATTATCGTATGATTAATGTCATTTTATTATACGAACATTGTCAGAATGCACGGCTTGCGATTGAGAACAGGACGGAAAATATCTATTGATAGCAGAACTCTGTCATGGCAACATAAAATATTGAATAACATCTCTATATAAAGTTGTTGAACTGGAATGCAGTTGATAGTGACATTGAAAAGCTGTTAAACTCCATTAATAATTCATAAGAAGCACAAAAATGACCTTTGTATCCAAGCCCGTTCGGCAGGCCAAGGGCATGCCTTGTGTTTAACTAAACACATTGGATAAAATAACCAAGGTTGTAAATGTGTCAATGTGATGTGATTAACTGCATCAAATCAAATAATTTAACTAATATATTTGTCAATGTAATGATGCATGTTACACAGACTAATGCATTTATACCATGGTGGAATTAAATTCAAGTTAATTACATAGAATGTCAATGCAAAGACGAAACCAATGCAAACTTTGAGATGCAAATTGGCCACCACATTCTCCTCAAAAGCATATTCTGAAAGTTTAAAAGTTTCTCAAACATTTAATTTGCAACAAGACCTCATCGAAACCAACTGTTTTTTTTGTCTTGAACATACAAAAGGGATTTAAGTACATAGAGGATTGCAATTTTATTATGCATATCGTGAACTTAAAAGATCAATTAAAAACATCTATTCAGTTTTAAAATGTCCTAAAATCCTCCCCTCAATTTTTTAAAAGGTGTTATGATGCTTGTGAAGTGCATTGACCATCTGCTATGGAAACTGTCACAATGACTCATGACAGCCTTTCACTTTACATCATACGCATCAATCGACCTACTGAACACAAGAGCCTTTATGGTTGCTTATACAAAAACTGGCTTGATAGCAGGTCATCAGTTAAGACATGAAGAGCCCACAGAGAGCCATCCTTCTGCCCTCTTCAGAAACCCACAGACATTTATTGACTTAATATCTGACTTACAAGATGACTGCAGATGAACGGCCATCTAGAGATCTCCAGAGAAATTCTAGGTTTAAAGAAAAGAAACTGGTATGAAAATCAATGCTGTGACTTTTGTTTTATTTAAGCTCACAGATGAACAGATTCTAGGTTTTCCAGTAAGGAATATCAAAGCAACACAGAATTAAATGTATTCTCCTATGAATACTGGTTATTGGTCCACAATGTCTATTCTTTCCTTCTGTTAACCGTGCTTCATCTTGTCTCTTTGTCCCAGGCTGAGCGCATTGCTTACTTGTTATCAGAAAACATAATTGTTGGTGACTCAGACTCTTAAATGGTTCGGAGGCTTCTTCAAGTACAATTTGTACCAGCGTCACTTTGCCCGAAGCTTGAGCGGCCCAAAGGAAATGAGATCACTCAAGAGATTCTGAGATCCACCACACTGCTTGTTCTAAGCAAAGACACCATTACTGATTCTGTTGATGAAAGCCTTTTTTTAAAATATAGGAAACGGATGTTAATTTAAACGTTTTGAGATGATCTAAGTGGAGGCTCTGCATTGATTGCAAGCCTGAGCAGAAAACATTGTGCAAATGTATTTATGAATTATTAAAAGATTTAAAAAGACTTAAAATGGCAACTGTTTTAAGTTCTTTTATGTTACAGGAATTTAAGATAATGCTGTAACATTTGGGGTACATTATTAGACTGTTAGGACCAATTATACGCAATTAAATTTGAAGTACCCCTAAAATTTAACTAGTACACAAAAAGTCAAAATGATTCAATAATCTGTCCAAAAAAGGGACATTCAAACATTTTAAGTGTTGTCTTACAAAAGGAGCCTTTAAGAGCAAAATCTATCAGACTGAGATATAACCTTTAAGGTTTCCGACATTTTGATAAGTAAGCCACTATTTCTTTATAAAGCTTAAAAATATGACAAGCAGGAGCAAAAGTTTGATGTTTGTTTCAATTTTGATTTTCCATAGAAAAAAATCAAAGAAGAGATCTCTTTAAGATTACAATTATTTCTCCTAGAAATCAATAGGATTCAATGGAGAACAAATGTTGACTTTTATTTTGGTCTACTGAGAAAAAGAACCACAAATTGCATATAGAGCACACAAAACTGAATGCTAAATAAGCTCAGAATTTCCAAATGGAAGTCAGTATTGATCAAAATTTAAATATAACCTTAAACATTTGTTTTATTTTCCGGATCTAGGATAATCATGTCATTCCATTTCCATTCCCATTGTTATTTACAACTTTTGTATATTCATATTTATAGAACCAAAAAAAGATTAACCTACAGTAAAAATAAAAGAGCAACACAATTTTCCCCTGGCTTGATAACTGCACAACAACATAAATACTTGTTTTTGTAATCAAACCATTTTTTGTACTATTTAACAATTTAGTTAAATTCCCACATTAGAACTATCCAGCAAAGGCAAAGTTTTCAGATAATCAAACAGCTTCGTAGTAATTCATGTATCATTTCTTGAAATCTTTGTTGTCAGAACACATACAGCGATCACCCGTAAATAAGAGAAATCAATCAGGACTTAAATCACTTGTCTGAACTGACACTTTGATAATGTGTTTCCTGCTGTTCCATACTTCAAGCAAGTGAAAGATCTCTCACTACTGCTCCTCATGGGTAAATGGCTTATATGATTATTGCCATCATCCTTTTTCCTAATGCAATTTTTTGCCACTTGATGGTGTTTTTATAGCCATGCTGCGAGACACTTGCTCTCTACATAACAGGCCCATTTCTCAATTCCAATGGCTTCCTAAATTCAACATGAAGCTCAGGGTGCCATCCCTCCATCCATGAAGAACAAAGCCTACCATGACGTAACAAAGCTTAGAAACTCACAGGCCTCTTACAGATAAAACACCTCGACAAGGTCAGTAGCTTTATCAGCATGTAAAGGGAAAACTGACTTAATGCGCTGAGAGGTCGGCCTGTCATTGATGTGAAAGTGAGCACTGATACATAAAAAGGTTGCAGGAAGAAAATCCGAGATGAATAAGAAACAGGAGATGTACATAGACTTCACAACAGCTTGATGGATACGTGTAAAAGCGTTATAAATACGTTCATGTTTTATGAGCATAGATGACCTTGAAAGACATCCACGCAGATCAAAGCAAGATGTATTTTTAGCTTTACAATTTTTCTTATATTTACATTGGAAAACCATGAAGGCAAATCCAAAACCTAGACTTAAGTGTGCTGTTTGTACCTATTCTCATCTCATTGTCATACTCTTTTTTCCAAAATGTTAATGCAGTTTGATAGACGCTTCTCCCCATGTCTGTTCCGTTGCAGTACTGATGTTTTGGCATGCAAAATCTCACACAGACGAGGCGATATAAAGCTGCTATTATCTGGATAGCAATTAACACAGGATGAGCTTGTTTGGATGTGTTGCTCGCAGCGAGGCACTTGCTGTTTTGATGGTTTGTCAGACAAGTAAAAAAGCAGCGATTCGATTGACAGAAACTTTGATTAGGCCACAGTCGTTCGTGGTTCGTTCACAGGGCATGAAAATACATGCTTATCATTACCACTGATAGAAGAAAAGTGCAGTAATTGGAAAAGAAGCGAGCATAGTGTGCTATTAGTAATGCAGACGCACTTTAGCCCGTTGAGATGTATAGGATGGGAAAAAGTCATTAAAGCTGACAAAAGCCTTTTCCCTGGTCCTCTCACAGAGTTTGGCCCATACACGCGTAACACGGCATGTCAGATGATTTTTACACAAAAGCTTTTATATTAAAGTTATAGAAAAAGATATTTTCCCTTATTTAATTTCAAATCTTTATTTTTTTTCTTCTATGTCACACAAAAGAAGATATTTTGAATAATGTTGAAAAGCGGCTGTTGTTTGGTTACCAAGTGGGCAATTCCAGTGTTATGGATGTGACATTTTGCCTTATAGACTTGACATGGAAACAATCTCAGAGTATAATGGTCACCAGTAAACTGAACCAACTGTTTCTATTATAAAAAACCCTTGTGGATATTGTTCAAACATTAGAAGAATATTAGTCTATGTCAAGTGTTCTATTTTAAAAAGTTAAATACACCTGCAATTATCGCTGTGACAATAATGGACACCGTTTTTTGGAGACAACAAACTTCGTAAGGTTTCTGTTTATTAAAATGTACAAACCAGAATCAAAAATATCCAACAATTGGACATGGGATTGTTCTTTATAGAAGACAATATAGTTAGTATATTTTTATTTTTATGTGTCAGTTATTTGCTAAAAGTAGCGTTATGGATGTAACAATCTTGAAAATAGCCTAATAGACTTTAAAAAATAGCACAAAAAATAATGCTCTAAAAATTTAAAGAGTGACTGACATGGGTATTTGAACAATAAATGTCCTTTAACCTTCGGTAAAAACTCAATATATTTTCATGGCCATTGTGCAATTACACCACAAAAGCGGTAAGAATACAAGTTGACATTCCTTAATTAAAAAATTTACAAAAATAACAAATTATTTAAAAACTGTTTTCGGTTGGTGTCTCGTTTCCTTGTTCATCAGTGTACATGAGCCCTCATAGTTCCCTTGTCTGGGGTCAGTCTTTGTTTAAATGTAATAGTCCTTCTTGTAATTTTCTTTGTTCCCTGATTTCTAATTCATGTTCTCGTTCTTATATTTGTACACTGGATTTACCAATTGGATTTTTTTATACATTTTTTTGGCATTTGAATCCTCTTCTGTTCTTTTGGATTCCCACGTAAACATCATGAAGATTTGCTTGTTTGACATATCTTTATTGTATAAATCATAGTTTCCTTGCTTTTCTGCTGAGAAACAAGTTGTCTTGTCTGATTAAAACTAATTCATAGCAGTTTGATGCTTGTGCTTACAATAATAAACTGAGAATAACTAAGAAAAACGCTTGAGCGTGTGTCACTTTTTCGGTTGAATATGCCGAGATTGCTGCTGATCAGTTTAATGTACAAGACTGTTTGTCTGCACAAAATGTTCTAATAAAACCATAATGACCTAAGAACAAGAAGACATCTGAGCTCTTAAAACTGGACCAAACCAGTTCTCATTTTGCATTAGATGTCTTCATTTATTGTTCTGTTTTGCCCCCAACTAGAGCTGTGACGTAATCTTTAAGTCGGCTTCTATAGGGTTTAGAATATAGCACGGGGTTAACAGTTAAATGTTTCTTACATGTAATATTCACCTGGTCCCAAATAATTTGTAAAACAACAATTAGGGAAATAAAAATTTTAGGAAAAAGTCATTGCCATATTTTAAAAATACCTATGAAACATTACAACCAGGCTCAAAACGTTGTTTCAAAACATTTAAGAATTTATAAATGATAAATTTTAAATGTATCTTTGTTGTAAATAGTTAAGTTGTGAATTCCAAATAACCATTATTCTCTCCTTTGGATAATCCCAAAATGTATGGTAAATTTAAATTTAATAACCCTTCTGTACACTGATGCAAATTCACAGCAAATAAACACATGCAGTAGTCATAAACGATAATATTCTATTCATACTAAGTTATAATATACTTCATATTTTCTATCACTGCCAATACACAAGTGTGAGTCTTTTAATTGCCTTTAGGGATCTGCTTGATCTGTTTAATATACAAACATGGCCTGCAATTCAGACGCTTCATTCCGATTGTACAGCACAATCCAACAGTGTACAGCTGTCATTTAATTATGATGAGTTATGATCCTATTATACTTTAAAAGTACAGTAACCACAAGCCTTAAAGGCACAACAGATGCTTACAGTCTCCTGTGTTTTACTATTACTGCCCGGCTCTTATAAGAGAAGGCGTAAGAAGGATGGGGGAGAGATTTTGTTCCTGCAATGGTACGCTGCGGTGCATCTGTCATATAGATCTATGGCTGTAATTCTCATTATTAAGCAGTCGAGCAAAGCGGCAAATTCCTTGCTGGCTTGTGAAAGTCGCCACGGAGATATATCGGCCACAGAACACGGTGACCAAGGGTCAA
The DNA here is from genome assembly GCA_033220385.1 of Triplophysa yarkandensis. NCBI lineage: Eukaryota > Metazoa > Chordata > Actinopteri > Cypriniformes > Nemacheilidae > Triplophysa > Triplophysa yarkandensis. The sequence continues at coordinate 3,705,707 of CM065661.1, read as the reverse complement.
AAATGTGATCAGCTGTTCGTCCTTACATAATGAGATTTCGCGAATCGATCTCCGAGCGTCATTGTTTCTATCCTTGTTAAAAACCAGCGTGACCACTGAAGCATTAAAAATCTCATGGATCGTCAATGACGGCGTGTCACAGATACTTAAATTATCCAGCAGCTCTAAAAGAGTCATGTTATCTGTGTTGTCAATGGATTTGACATAGGCAGAAATAAAAGCAAATGCTACATCGTTGATTTCGTGGCAAGCGAACAAGATAATCGACCAACTGAGGCACTTTAAGGAGATCAATTATGGATCAAGCAAACCTAAAATCAGCTCACAGCTGATGCCAAAGACAAACAACATGAGAGAAGTAAATTAGTCTTGCAGTTCAGGGGTAATTCATCACTTTTAGACCTCGGAGAAGTCTTGTGGGATCGGCACTGGAGCCCTGCCTCAGTGTTTCAACGCTCTTTAGGAAGATAACTCTCCAGTCCATGGGTCGTGTGCTCATTAGTCTCTAATGCAGTGAGACTGTCTACATCCATATTATCGCCATTACTTTGCATATAAATTGAATCTGAAACAGGCATTAGTTTTCAATCCAGCGATTGTCTCTTCTTGACTACTAACAGATGCCTGCTGCTTTCAGAAAATCAAGTGCTCAGGGGAAAAAATCAAGCCGCATTTTTGATTTCAAGTCTTTTAAGAATAAAATCCTGCATTTTAGTCCAGAATCATAATGGTTCTATTATGCTTGGGCTGCAATTCTATTGTGCATCAACTGCTGACCTGGGTGAGGAACTATCATCATTTTAAAACGCTTCACTGAACTCGTATTTCAAAATGGATGTTTCCAAAACTAAAACCCTGACATGAAAAATGTCCAAATATCAGCCCACCCTTGCATCCTTACATCAAACTTTTCTGAGTGCTTTTCAGTTTTTCAAGATCCGTGCCTCCTTAAAGCTTACAGAATCTTCACCCTGACCACTGCTGTACAGTTGAGGATGTTAAATGTATAAAGAGTTTATTTGATAATTTCATTTACATACATTTGATCAAATTACTAAATAAGTTATCTTCTTTTAGTGTGATGAAACACTGAGTCACGTCGGCAGAGCGGATCAATTCGACTTATTTTAAAATATATTTAACCTACAGCAGTAGTGTTACTGTAAAATTTCTTTTGCAATCCTTAAAGGTTTTATTGTGTTTTATTGTGCTAGTTTGCAGTCATTTTTTACAGTTTTTACCTCTTTATCAAAACCTCCCGCCTGCATGTTACATTAAAATACTTGCACATTTAAACAAAATAGGTCCAGTTCATTTGCAAATGATGTGTAACTATAGCCAGTGCTCCACACAAAAGTCTGATTTCATCGTCCATTTCATCTATTATTATATGATAAAAAGAGAGAAAAAAACACTGATTAAATCCTGAAGATTTGTATTCATTTCTTTAAGATGCTTCAAAACATCTACCTTCAAAACTACAGTACTGTAAATAGTCTCCTCAAAGTACGGCATAATACAATTCTCACTGGATTATTACAAATAAGGACAAAATAAATGTTTAAAAAATGTTAACTGAAGACACACCACTGCCAATGCTGTAAATACTGACTCAAACCATTCAACCAATGAAAGACTACAGGTTTGTATAGATAATGTATATAAACAGTTGTTACTTAACTTAAATGCGAATACCGCCGCCTTGGGATCTGTAGCGGCACGAGTCTTTATTGACTTTCGCCAATCATTGAGTGATTGAATGTATCGCACAGCTTGTTTCTGGTCAGGTAACACTTAAAAAAAAAAAAAAAGCAAAATAAGTCCTACTGTAGAATCTAAACATCAAATAAAAAGAATGTTTTGACCATCATTTATTATTGACCATGCTTTATAATGACAACTGAAAGGAACATGCTCCTTAGCAATATATAGAGTTGTGTTGTTTAGTATTAGTTAAGTACTTAAAAGCATTATTAAATACTGTAAGAAGAGTGTGATGTGGATGTGTTGTCCATGTGTTGCTTGTGTTTGTTTATTTACCAAGTTTTTACGCTTAGGCTGGTAGTCTGACGCAAGTGTTGGAGTCGTTCATCGAATACATTACTATGCCACGGCCATTCTGCAGTTTTATTGACATTTTTTGCATGATATGCATGCGTGTGTTTACATTTCTCTTTAAGCTGCAGCTATGATTATATAACCAAATAACAGACATTAAGATTACTTGTAGCTGTGTCATCACATCACAAACTGCTCCAAATCAGTGTTGTGCAGACCGATCTGTACACAAAGTCTGCTGGAGGGATTTGAAAGCGCCTATATGTATACATATTAAATATTCTACATAAAAATCACATTAAATCCAATCCATCTGTTTGCACATTTGCATTTATAGAGAATAAAAAGGTTATATTTTCCTTCATTGGTCTTGATTATAATATCATTCATGACATCTATAGTGTAAAAAATGACATCGATGTCTATGTATCGCAGTTAAGGCCGGGAGCAATCTATGGAGGAATGCAAATGGGTAACATGGACCGCATGCTGTCTGAACATATTACAAGAGAGAGAAAACAGATGTTCTCATATCACACAGATGGGAAAAGGTCAAGATCTTGCATCTAAAAGAATTAACTTGAGATGGACTATTAATCACACTAATAAACGTCACGTTTATTCCCAAAGTCAAGCTTAGACATGAAAATCAATCCTGAAATCAACACCTGGAATGATATTAACGTGTCTTGTCATAACTCAATTATTTAAGGGGTTTTCTGAATTTGTAAGTATAATGGAAAGCACAATGATTCACGTATGCATGGTAGTGTTAAAGATAAGGTTTTGCATTATAATAGTGTTTGAAATGCAGTTTACTCTGGGGTTAAGTGTATTTAATGTCCCCGACCACCTCGGAGGACACTGGGTCTCATTGGTTTGACAATGGAAGTTAAACAACAGTGACCAATGAAAATTCAGCAGTAAGTCAATCCAGCAATCAATTGCGCCTGGCAAGGCTTGAAAAGTTAAATGTTATATAGTTAAAATATTTGAGGGGCAGTGTATTTTTGTTGCATCGTGATAATAACCTTCAGTTTCAAATACAAAATAGAAAATGCATCTAAGTAATGGAAATTCAAAGACTAAGTCAAAGTCTTTGCAGAGGCAGTACATTGCAGTAGTATCACATTTGCAAGATTCACATTTACAGACGTAAAGTGCAGACACCTGGAAACTAATACTGAAAGAGATAGAGATCCATTTTTCCAAAGGGTTGAGCCTCGTACAATGGCTTGGCAACTACACAACAGAAAGTGTAGGAGCAATAAAAAATGGATGACCTTAAAGAGACTGGTGCACGCTGAAAACCATGTCCAGTGTATGTGGCATGAAGGAGTAATAAAACAAGTGAGAACGAAATATAAAACACACAATTTATGAGCTGACCGAGCATCTTCACAGCGGCCTTGGAGTTTGCACAAGGCCTTTTGAAACGGACGGGTAGAGGTTAAGGACCTTTTTCAATTTGTCCCTCTGACTCCAAACAACATCATTTTTCTCCAAAAAGTGGTAAAACGGACTAATCTATTCAACACTTAAAGTTTATTATATGAAGTCCGGAAAGCAGCGCTTCTAAAAATACCTTCCATTCTGTGGACAGAAGAGATGCTCATTTACAAACATTAGTGCAAATGAGAAAACTGATTAGACTGGCTGAAGGGTCTGGAGTGGAAGCGGATGAAATGGGCTGACTGGAAGCTGCAAAGGCAGAGAAACAATAAAGCCGTGAGCTCCCAAAGGTCTGACAAAAGCTCACATGATTGCATTGTGGCGAAGGCTGCGAGAATTTTTGAGATAAGCCTGAGGTGCATGTAGCATTCAATCTTAATGTTATTTTTTACTGGGGAAAAAAACCTTCAGGGCGGCTAAAAACACCACTAAAAGCTGTCTGCAACATCACAAATGCACAGACAACAAATCGCGTCGTCCTCTTATGCATATTAAACAGGATGACACATTACATTCTGTGTCAGAAAAAGTATTTCTTAAATGTACATTTATTATGAGCATGGACGGCACAAACACTTACATTAGGCATGCATTACTTAAACGTATGTAATAATTCCTTATTGTAAAATAAGTCCAAGCTGAATTGGAAAACAAGTTCTTGTTGGCAAAGATGACTTTTTTTTAAGGTCGCCTTCAAAAATGCCATATGTTACTACGAAGGTATCAAGATTCTTCAAAATTGTACTTTGCTTTTCAAGAAGGATGTAACTGTTGCATAGCAACGCACGCTACGATGCATTCACACATACAGTGCGAGACAGTTTCATTCTGACACCTATATCAACAGATTTCTGCATTCACACCGGGAGATTAAGCCAAAATTAATACATGTTGCTTACACATCATGTGTGAATCAGGTTTTAAAGTTAATACGCCGGCAAATATTTTTATTTCATCCAATATTTGGATTAGATTTAAAGGAGGGGCATCAAGCTGTTTCATAAATTACAAGTGCTTTAGACCGTTCAACGTATTCCACGTGTTAAATGCCTGAAATAGTACTTCTGCGAAAACCCCCTTTGCTTGTACGCCAAAGACTTTGGAAAGTTCTTAAAACTATTCAACCAATTACCGTCCTTAGATTATAAGTTATTTATTGGCCATTGGTTCATAAAATACCGCCCACCACCAATCAGAGAGCTCAGAGGAGCATTAGTGTGCACATTCCAAGAGAAGCCATCGGTGGGCTTGAATTACACCAAATCCAAATAATATTAGTTTTAGCTGGGCAATATGTCCTCTTTAAAATAACATAAATATAGCAAATAATTAAAACGTCTCGTTTTATTATTTCTTAAGAAAATGTATCACATAAACAGTCATGTAATCTTGTCCAATTTTATTTTAGCTAAACAACGGTGGGAATGGACTTATTTTAGTATCCCACCATTATGATCGCGCTTTGGTTCCCACTTTATGTGGTCTGTTTAGCGTTCCCAAAGCTGCCCACATGAGAAGAATCTCACCAGAAAAATCACAGTTATTCACAACTTTTGACCTCCAAAACATCTTGGCTAGACATCATTTCAACTTATCAGCTAATGCATTTACTAGTTTGTTCTTTTAATTGATATCAAAAGTAATCTAAAGGAAGGACTTTGCTTTTCGCTGCAATCCAAATCGTTTGACTTCATCGCCATTTCAGTTTGAATGAGATTGCAAGTTACTTTTCACACATAACTAGAGTTTAAGGTAAATAACATGTTTGTCTTAAATGATAGTTCACATAGCTTTATATAAATATCTGTCGTATAAAAAGTATATTTCTTCTATATTAGTCTTTTTATATATCCTTATTCAATGCTATGCAGTCATAAAAATATATGGTTATGTAATGAGACGGAGAGCATCTGTGCATTTGCTCGTTTCAGAATCATCTCTTATGGCCGTGGACTCAAAGGGCAGTGAACTAAAGCACAAGGTCTTCAGTTAAAGGTCAACATGTAAGGGGCTCATGCCATTTAAAGTGTGATACTAATGAGAGCTGGAGGCCATATGATCCTACTGCACCAAAGAGGAAAAAACGTGACTGAAATCATGAAAGGCAAGTTTATGTGAAATATGTAAAAAGTGCTACATTCCTTTAACATTATATAATATATATATATTACGATGTTAAATATTATTATATATTTAATATTTACAAATATTAAAATAAAAAAAAGGTAAAATTATAAATATGTAAAGTTTTAATATTTTATATTATATATGTATCAAATATTAATCGATATACCAAGAGCTGTTTTAAAAATGCTATAAAAAGCCAATTATTTCTGAAACTATCAATGTTTCATGCCAATCGCTGTCTTTTCTTGATTAAAATCTGCTTAAAGATGTAGTTTATTTTCAAAGTGCTATAAATCTGAACATGTTTTCAGCCTAAATTTGAAATGCCATCTCAACCAATAAGAATTTGTTTCAAGCAATCCAACATGGCGATGCTTTAAATTGTTGTTTGTGCTTCGTCTTCAAAAATAGTTTTTTTAACTCGATTAACACTTTTGACGGCCTATATGGATGAAGAAAGCACAGACTGACTTTTGCATTTATTTGATTTATATTCTTATATCTTATATCCTCGACTATTGTAAGTCGCTTTGGATAATAGCGTCTGCTAAATGACTAAATGTAAATGTAAAATATAATTTGAGTAATTTCATATGTTGCATGTTCTCTTGTTTTGTAAACATTAAACAACATTTTCTTGGATGTTTTGGTGTTTTTATTGATAAAAACTTCATAAGAAACTGAATTTACTATTAACAATCATTCTTTAACATGTTCAGACTGAGAAAAAAGACCATTTTAACAGGATAAATTGAATATAAACTATGGGTCTCGGTAAAAAAATTACAATTTCATGAAAACTATTAAAATGGATTTATATTTTAGTGTATATACATATGTAAAAAAGCAGTTAATGACAGCACAGTCTACAAGAAAGGATGTACTTTGTGGAAGTCTAATGTTCATGTTGCCAGCTCACAGGAAACATACTAGCCAATCTACACTTACTGAGATGCAGATGCATTAGCTAAAGATGTATATTGGTCTGGATATTGATCTCCACAGTTCAACAATCCTACATCAATTTAGATAGATACCGCGTATTGCTTATAGCCATATGTAACACAAACAAAAGCATTCAGATCACCAGGAATACTATAAAAGTCTGGGTGTACATAGAATTTTGGTATCCAGTATCCATAAATAAGGTAAAGACCACTCACAATGGTCAGTGATAAACGAATCATAACCACAAAATTGCATTGGGCTATTATCCAGGTTTTTCCTCTACGGTCTGTGGATCATTGTTTGCGAGACACTGACCAAGGAAGATTATTTTCCATAATGTGGACGTGAAGGGTGTAATGAGAATATGATACAGAACGGCTGGCCTACTTCCTCTGCATTGTCTGGAAGACAGACGAACAGTGGCCGAACTGTAGACCTGGACGTCCACATGAAGTGTCTGCTTGGTTTGAAAACAAAGGTATGATGAATGTTTTATTTATATGTGTCATGGGGGTTTAGTTACTGCCAGCTAACGAGAAACAACAAACACAAACTTTAGGTTTAAAGTTGAAATTGTCTCAAAAGCCACTTCAGGTCATAGTTCACCTCAAAATAAAAACCCTGTCATCATTTACTCACCCTTAGGTCAAAACCCTTTTTGACTTTCTTTCTTCTGCAGAAAACTAAAAAGATATTTTGAAGAATGTTGACTAATTGCATTGACTAATGCATTTTTACGAACATTTTTCAAAATATCTTCTTTTGTGTTCAGAAGAAGGTTTAAATTTAAGCGGGTAAGCAAATGATAGCAAAAATTCCATTTTGGGGTATACTTTTACTTTAAACAGTAAGAGTTTCCTGAGGACACGCACAAGGTTGCTCAATGGTAGCTCAGCTGTAAGTCTGTCTATCAAACTGATGTGATAGGACATACTTAAGCCACAATGAGCTGGCATCTTGGATGAAATATTCAGTGTTTGGTCAAGGATTACACTAGCTCCTGCTTTGCCGTCTCAGAAGATAGCTGGAACATGACCTGGCAGTAGCTGTCGGGAAACCAAAGAGAGGAAACCTAGACGACTCGTATGGCAAATAATGTCCAAATAAACATGCAGGACTGACACAACTACAGGCTCAGCATTTACATGGACTGCTGACCCTACCGTACCCCACCAAACCTTTAGGTTATATATTTCTTATCACACATTGACAACAGTTTAAGCATTGAACCAACAAGATTGAAAAATTTTTTACTAAGCCATTATTATTTACAGTACATGTTTCAGTTTTTTTTAAATCTGCACATTACACCATAATGTCAATCCAAACCTGTCTGATCTTTATTCTGCAGAACACAATAGAAGATATTTTGAAAAATGTTTTTAACCATACAATGGAGGAAAAACCCACTTATACATTTTTCAAAAAATATCATTTTGTGTTCCAAAGGAAAACTATTCATAACAGGGTATTAAACCCTCCCAACGGTGAAGAAACAAATGTCAGACTTTACTTTTAGGTAAATTACCCCTTTAATAAAGATCAATATAAGATATAAAATTGTTTTGCTCATTGTTTGTTTAGGTTTGCTAGTGCACCAAAGGGATAGTTCACCCAATTTCTTTCTATATGTTCCAAATCTGCATAAATGTTGACTACCATACAAGGAAAAAAACAATGGTGATCAAAAGTGCCACAGGACTGTTTACTACATTCTTCAAAATATTTTATTTTGTGTTCAGCAAAACAAAAAAGAACAATAATTTTCCTATTACGGTAGTACATCTTTATCTATGTTTAAAATCTCTTTAACTAATAGTAACGAAAAACCTTATTGCAAAATGCTACTCATATATCATTTATTATATAAAAAACAATATTTAACATATCCACTGTATATTTATTGTAATGTGTACACTACTGTGTTAGAGTCTGGTTCCTCTCAAGGTTTCTCCCTCTATGCTTAAACATTTCATGGAGTGTTTCCACAGTTCAAGTCTTTGAGTTTCACACTGCTTGCATTTCAAAAAGAAAGAATCAGACTTGATGAATACACATTCTCGCTGTTTTTCACATATTACTGAAAGGGAAGTTAAAAAGGATTTGGGCGTATATATTTCGAGCAATAGCATCTGATAATCCACACTCAAAGAGCGCTGTGGAGGAAAGGATCGTGATGTCAACTCAGAGTTGAAGGATTTTGGCCTATGGAGACCTCCACAAATTGCATTGGCAAACCAAATCAAATCACTTGAAATCTATAGCCGTCTGCCGAGTTGCTTGCTAAAAATGTCCACGCGCACCTGAGAGGTTCATATGAGAGATAAAATGCGATAAGCCAAGAAGAAAGTTCAGCAGATGCTTGCAGACGAGATTAGAAAAATAAAAGCCATTTTTGTCTCTTTTCCCCAAAGACATAAGACAGACATTATTCCAGGTCCTGTGCCAAGTATTTCAACCTGTCCCCCTTAAAATGGATGATATATTGCAGAAGAGGATACGTTTGACAGCAGAAAGGAATACGCTGTCGAAAAACAAAAAGGCAAATGTCATTTAGCTCAGCCTGAAAGCAAAAGATGGATTTCAAGCATTTAAGTGTAAAGAGCGAGATCTCGACATAAAGCTATGACAAAAAGCTGATACGGCCCACGGTTTCACGTGGCTATTTAAAACAAACAGTTACGATTTACGAGTCTAAGGAAAGATGACGCTCACACTGTCCTTTCTTCGGGACTGTTCAAGACACAAATGTTGTTTGAAGTTTAAAACAATAACCCAATAGATGGTTAAAGACATTGAAAATGTAACAAAATTTTAGATTTTCTTTAGAATCCTTTCATTTTCATAGTAAACTTCAAGATTAAACTATGTTGTTACATAAATAATAAAGTTTAAAATGGTTGAAATATGAAATGGTATAGTGATGTTTCTTATCAAATACATAAGACATCACCCATAACTCAAAGTCCAGAACAGTATTCACAGAGAGCCTCTGGTGTATAGTATTTTGTATGCGCTGCAGAATCAATAAAAGATCAGGAAACCCCAAAAGTCTCAGATCCATTGGCCTGAGGCTTTAAAGGCTCCTGACAGTCCGTTACCCCAGGACATTGTCTTCTCTCATCCAGCCGGTAACGCAGCCCTGGCATCAGAGGCTGTTGGGTACATCGTCACATGATTTCTCCAAGGATTCAGATTTCCTGCTTTACTTAACATCAAATCCCATTAGACTCTGACTTCGGAATTGACTTATTTCTAAAGTGATCGATGACTGATCACTCAAGGAAAGCCTGTTGACATTCAGTGTCTGTGCATCGCTTGATTCCATAATAGTATTTGCTTTTGCGAGTGCCATGGATAACAAATAAACAAAAGTAATTCAAAGTTGCATTACAGTGTTTATCGTTTAAAAAATTGAATCCCATTCTATTGCACGTACCTAACATTGAAACATATAGTTAACAAATCAGTTTGATTAGAAATAACATTTAACTTCAATTATTGGTCAAATATGTAATTTAATTGATTCGAGTTAATTTTGTTTCGGTCTATAGCGTGAATAAAGAAATGGAATAAGATTAATGTCACAGGCTTCAGACAGACAGTCTTAAAGTGTAAACTGAATCAAAACTGCACCTTGACAAGGATTTTGACCATACACCTAAAGTCTTGGGCTTTCTGTCTGTCAGGCCCTCAAAATTAAAATACATTATCAATGACTCACCTATCGGCAATACAGGCAACACTGGGCTTCCTTCAAGAAGTCATCAAGCAAGCTTATGTAGTGTGATTATTTTATTATTAATATGTTATGGTAATCATCAACAAACAGTAAGAATATCAATATCAGTGTAAATATCTGGACAGATTTGACCCTTAATTGACTTTATTGACTACTATAACTATTTGGCAAGGTTAAAGATTTTGAAGATCCTAAGCTACACTAAATCCACTTACGCAATGACTTATTCAGCAATACCTGGCAACCTGGAAATTCTATTGTCCTTTATAATAATAGTGAAGATAAATGTTAATACTTAAGTATAGTGTGCAATATATTCACTGTAATGTAAAATTTATAATAAAAATTATAACATAATATAACATAATAACACATACATTTCTAGACCTTAAAAATACATATAAAATAAGCACAATATTTATATTTCAAGTGTCCTATTATATATTTAATAAACTACTTGACCAGTATAATTATTTACTAAAGATATATTAAAAAATCTTGGCTTTTTCCCTTAAAAAATCATATAAATGAGGACCAAAGTTTAAAAAAAAAAAAAAAAAAAAAAATACTTTTGTAACTTCGCTCTCTGTGTAACTTGGTGGCATTGTTGTAGCACTTGTTAACCTATTGTTGTATCGGCTATTTACCGCTTCATTGTCTCCTCGACTATTGTAAGTCGCTTTGGATAAAAGCGTCTGCTAAATGACTAAATGTAAATGTAAATGTAAATGCAATATAAGACAGCCTTACAAGAGATATCAAGTAGGTGAGAAATTGATGCCGAAATCCCCACAATGCTAAAATAAACTTAAATTCATAACATTACAAACCAAGGTTTCCATCACCCAGTCAACCCCAGAGTTCAACGATGGAAAGGCAGTCACTTTCTGTCAGTGATTATGATCAAACGCCATTTCAAACCACCTCCACAAATTGACTTAAATGAACCCTCCCGCATTACCCAAGCCATTCCTGACACTCTCTTTCTCTCTATAAGAGGTGACACACTCCTCTGTGACACACTGCATCACCAACACATACTGTACTAATGCATCATATTCATAAACATAAGAGCAGCAAAGCAACGCATGCCAGCCTTTGCCAATTCATGCTCTTTGTTGTCAAACACACCCACACATTCAAACACACAGTCACACTGCAGAGATACAGTACAGAACAGTTAATGCTGGATTTATCCCATAAAATCAATACATGACCCAAAATAAACAGAACTAAACAGTGCACTGCATACTTAACCAAGCTTTTAAAGGGACATTCCCCCCAAAAATGTATGAAAGATATATGGAAGAATGTTAGCAAATGAGATTGCACTACCATAGCAGAATAACTGACTGTATATTCTGTATCTGTTGAACACAAAAGGAGATATTTTGAAGAATTAAGGAAAGTATATTGTTCTGGGGAACCTACTAATCAATGGTTCTTCATCGTTCTTGTGTTCAACAGAACATTTATAAAGGTCTGGAACAACTTGAGAGTCGAAATTTCATTTCTGGGTATAGTGTCCTTTCAAGTCTTAATGACATATCTATTACAAGAAAGCTGCAGGGTTGACTTTAAAGAGGAAAACTAAATGGAAAACAGTGATATACGCAAAATAACCATTTTACTACAAAATTACCCCTAGTAAAATTTTAATTATTGATCAGTTTTCGACTGTGTCCTAAGATCAATTTTTTAAATTTTGTTCATGTGTCATCAAATCATGTTCATGTTTTTGATTTCAGTCTTTAGTTTATATGAAATCTTTTGTTCATTATAAATCCACGTTAAAGCTATGCTTGCATGTGTGTGTTTTAAAAGAAATGTCAAGAAGACAAATAATACAAAACTAAACCCTTTCTCAAGGTCAACCTTGCAACTGCATGTATTTGTTATAATATATTGCCCTTTTCCCACGAAAAGCCATAAACTGTTATAATGAGATCCACTGCACAAATACTCCAATGTACAATTTGACATTATTTGTAGCCGCTTTGAGAAAACTGCGCCGCAATACTGTAACCAGACTCAAGGACAGAACAACACAACTAAAGAACCTGCACTACACAGAGCCTGAGTCCGGCCGAATCAGCTGACACATCAATTCATATTTGGCAAATGATGGGGAAAATTTGTTTGCCTCATTCTAATTGCCAGAAGGGACTGGGATTAATTGAGCTGAGCAAGGAGAAAACAGAAGACAAAGGTCAGGATCAGAGACAGCCTCAACTTATTCATGCCTTTATAAAACTCAACCTATAGTAGAAAAGCCAACATGTGCTCACCATACATGGAGGAAGAAACACAAATGCACAGATCTATCTCCGAACGTCCATTTCCGAACTTCAGGTTAGGCATCAAACTTTACCTGCGTGAAGTGTGCCAGTGATGAGTCTGAAAAGGTACTGAGCAAACTTCCAAATCTCCCTCTTGCATCTCTTTCTACAGCTGCTCATGTTGAGGTTCTTCTCCTGCTGATTCTCTCTATTTAATCCTCAAGGGTTCGATGACAAAGAAAAACTTCCTCCAGACTCCTGGATGAACCTGCTCTGCCTGCGAGTCTGCAAGCACCGGCACATGCAGAGCAGCTCGTGGCTCCTCGGGTGGAGATCCTTTCTTCTCGAGGGAGGTCACTCACTGCCGTTGGGTCGTAAATATTTCCTTCTGTGTCCCAGAGGTGCTGAGCAGTCCCCTCTAACTGTCTCCTGTCTCACTTTTCATGTCAGGCTCACACACACACAACGATAGTAGACCAACTGCTTGTGTGTTGTAGCACCATCTGTGGCTGTTCACCCTCCAAGCTTCTGCTGGGGAGGCGGGTCCAGCGTGGCCCTGGAGCAATGCTCGGTGATGGGAGGAGGGATGGGAGGAGAGGAGACAAGGAGAGCGGACGGATCAGTGATGACAGGCGATTATGGGGCTGTCGTGCTGACAGTTACGATGCTTTAACACTTCTGAGACTCTGTGTGACTGCTTCTCTAAGTGCCACGAGATTGAGAGCGAAAGAAAGAAAGAAAAAAAGTGAAAGGAACGGGGAAAGAGAGGGACGGCTGGGTTAAAGATAAGAGACACTATAGACACGTCCTGCTCCTGCCTGAGCGAAGGTGAATAGGACGGAGCAATGAAAGGAGAAGAGAGATAAAGGTTCAAAAAAAGCAAGCGGAAAGAGATCGACACCAAAAGAGGTATGGATCGAATTAACGCAATATAAAGAAACAAAGGATGAGGAAGAGAATGAGTACAAGAGTTCAAAACAGAGATAACACACCTTTACATTTGTTAAGAAAGATAGCAGGAACACAGTTCGCCTTTGTGATGTTTATGGGTTTGTGGTCAAGTATTTAACAAAGTCGGATCAAAACTGAATATTCTGATCATATCCTGACCTGAAAGGGTAAAGGTCACATTTCAGCCTAAAATCAATTGGATAAATATGTGATATTTTCCAATTTTCCAAAAGTTATTTAGGAGCATTACAATGTCGAAGTCCTTTAAAATCTATTCTCATTAAAACAAAAAGAACATGTTAAGACTTAAAAATATAATTTTTTAATAAATAAAATAAATTAGACTAAAATGTTGCATCATGTGTTCTTCTAATTATTATATATCACTGGATATATATATATATATATATATATATATATATATATATATATATGTTATTAATAACTTTTTTTTAAATACCTTTATTTTATTATGTATTTCATTTTATTAAGTATGTCATGTATGTGTGTTATTTAATACTTTCATTTTGAAAAACATTTATTGTTCTTCTTCTTCTTCTTCTTCTTATTATTATTATAATTATTATTATTATTATTATTATTATTATTATTTAGAATCATCACAGCTATTTTACACAACATGGGATTGTTGCCTGATGTTTCAAAAGCTTGTCAATAGTTACGTTTACTATTAAACTTTTTTTCAAGAATAAACTAACTTCCTACCCTTCAAGCAAAATAACTTTTCTTTCATCATAATAACCTCCTGCCTTATTATTCAGTCTCAAACATCTATCCATCACAGCCCCTCATTTCTGATCCCGTATCAGGTTCTGTAATAAAACTCTCATCTGATGATCTCTTAAATGCAAAAATAAATTCATTATACATTCCATTGGAATCTCAGGTTCATGACGGCATAAAGGTAGAGAGAAGCTTTCGAAACGAAAGGTGAAGTGGCTTGCATTGTATCAGAAAGAACAGCTGAATCCCATTGGTCATCCCGGTACAGATGGGCCTATTTTAGGAAGAACACTCAAAATGAAGAGCTTTTTTTCCACATGTGACATTCTCTCTCAGAAGATTTAGACCCCTCGCCATCCCTGGCGTTCTCAAAAAGGAGCGCTGTTTCCGCAAAGAGGCGTGTTGTTCTGAAAGGAGCTGTGGGTTGTTGACATGAGAGAAAAATGTGGGTGAATGCGGAGAGAACAGATTTTCCATAGCGATTAAGCTACAGCGTGTGCGCCCTGCCAGTGCCGTGTACGTTTCCTAAAGCTCTTTCAGACCTACACGCTTTACATGACCTTATGCCTGCCAATGATTCATCACACATTTATTTGACATGTGGCATTTTAGTGTCCAGTGTAACTAGGTGCAATGGAGGGTTTCGACAATGGAGACAAACCTATCATTAATTAAACATTATGAACCATGTAAAAAGTTTATAAAGTGTTAAAAGGTTCAATAACTTATAATTCAAACAATTGGAAACACATGAATAAAATATGACAATAATTAATTTTTACACGTGCATGCCAAATACTTCTTATCTTGAGTTTAAACTCACAAATGTTTTCTTGTATTAGAGTTTTAAAAGGTTTAATAACTTATAATTTAAACAATTGGAAACACATGAATAAAATATTACAATAATTAATTTTTACACGTGCATGCCAAATACTTCTTATCTTGAGTTTAAACTCACAAATGTTTTCTTGTATTATGTGTTCTATTGATTTCATTGACAAGCAATATGTGTATATGCATCAGTCGGGATCGACTACTGCAGGATATGCAACAAAATCAATATAAGCCACAGCCAATTAAACAAGCCTATACACTGAAAAATGTGACTCTGTTTTAACTTGAAACCATTTATACTAAAGAAAATTTTATAGTTAAGATTAAATTCAATTAAATTAGGTGTAATGAAAAAAATAAGTATTTAATTAACACATGCACACACATGCACACACACATACTTTAATATAAACAATTTTAAACAGTATATTTACTTAACTCCAGAGATTTAAATTGACTAATATTTTAGAGTATATATTTAGAGTTTATTTACTTATTTTTTCATTAAATAAACTTAAAAAATAGAGAAAATAACTGTTGGATAACCAATTATTTAAAAAAAGATTATATTCAAATAAATCTTTATTTTTTTAATTTTCACTAAGCCACATGAACTATTTGAAAGAACACAACATTTCTTATGAAACACATTTGTTAGCTCTTCACCTATTCCTTATAAAAATCTTTTATTTTCAACATCTGATTCAACACAACACATTTTGTATCTCCCCCCATGCTATATTTTCTATGACCCCAACGATTACCACACCAACACACAACACTGTGATAAAAGGCACTGCGGACTCCCGAGCAACCACACAGCAATGTTGTGCCACATGACATACACAGACTTCTAAGAGTGTTACCAAAATTTATCAGTTCACCAGTTCAGCTTTATTTTTAGCCAGCGACAAGAGGAGGAGCTGTCTAATTCAGACCAGACCTCCACAATGTTCCTCATTACCAATTAACAGCTGCTACGCAACCCGCAGCAACAATCATTTAACACTGAAGATGCACACACAACTCACGCAGAGAAGAAGTGATAGACTGAATGTGTTAGAAGAGCAAGTCAGTGTGTGAAAACTCCCTTCCGCACTTCTGTGAATTCATGCACCTGCACACAAAAAGCTCTCACACTCGGCAGAAAGCACTGATGCTCTGATCCACATCCTAATACTGCTACCAATAACCCTATTTTTCTTTTCATATGAACCAGAATGATTTAAAGCTTTGTGGTTTATAGATCCCTCACTTCCACAAACATCTTAAACCGGCCTAAGGATATTTGCTAACACAGGCCGGGCACGTGGCCACTACCTGCAGAATTTATTAGGATCATTTATCTCAACGGCAGTTGTTTGGTTCTGCACATGGTACTGGTCAGATATCTCCCGATAAAAACTTGGAGATACGTAGCTAGAACAATAAAATCAGATTACACAACCTATTTTAGATGGCCTCCAGCATCCAGTATGATACAAAGCAGTTGTTTCTTACCAGATGTGTATCAAATATATTTTAAAACTTGTTATGTAGGCTGGTAAAGCATGATATTTTTAAACATTTAGAGAACTGGGGCTTATTGTAACAAACGTTATTCAATACTCATTTTAATTGTGACAAAGAAACGCAACAGATTCTTGGACCCCATTGACCACCATAGTAAGAAAAACGACATTGGTGATTTAAATGCCCCTGAACTTCTTCCTCACCTACGTTCTTCAAAGTATCTCATTTTGGTTCAAAAAATAATACAAAATATTTTTTCCTACGGTGGTAGTCACTGGGGTCTAAGAACTGTTATGTTTTACGAATCTTACATGCATTCTTCCAAATATCTTTCAATGTATTCATCGGAACAAATCCGTTTATAAAGATTTGGAACAATTTTAAAATGAGTAAATGTTGACAGAATTTTCATTTTTGGGTGAACTATCCCTTCAAGTTCCACAACCTTACCTTGTTTTTATAAAGCCCCATGAACACCCTCAAAAATCATCAGCTGATCTCAAGTTCTCTAGACGGATTCACACAGATTGGTGAAGTAAAGAAATCTTTCACAACAGTATGACACGAGTCATTAAAAGTTGCAGCTTTGAAAAAGGTCATTATGATCATAATAATATCTAGATACATTGTCTAGATATTACATACATTGTTGGCAGTTAAAATTGACTTTGGGACAAAACTATTTGTTTGTCTGTCTAAGGGCGGACAAGATAAATTTCATTATCTACACAAATTACATTTACATTTCACCCTTTAATATCAACAATCACTCAAAAAAGAATTGAAATCTAATTGATATAGACGACCTTGGGCTTGCATCACCTTTATAGCGTCAGCCTTGCCATGCAACACATATGTTGTCAAATATAAGAGACTCAAACAGTGAAGCCCAACTGATCCAGCAGCGTTTAGATTTAACTGGATGGCTGTAACAGGATGCAGCGGACACAGGATAGCACAGAAAATAACTTTAAAATAACCACATCCATTTATTAAAAAAAAATTATTAATCAATTTTTAGGGTTAGGGTTTAATTATTTAAGTGTATTAGATGGTTTTAATAAGAAAAATAAATATGAATCATCCAGGTCTCTGCGTGTCTGCAGTTATATGGGCCAAATGAAATAGAAGAGCAGCCGGAGATTTCATATTTTCTGACTGTGACATGTATTGCTTCAATATCTCCAGACACAGACACGGGGCTAATGGGGTTCTCATCTCCAGCCTGTCCTTCAGCGTCCTTGCGAATGTTGTGTGGCCTGGTTTCACTCTGGGCACGGCAAAAAAAACAAGAGCCGGTGACTTATTATCACCGATTCAATTAAATATTAAAGATGTGTCCCAGGTACTCGAGAATGACCACTACAAGACATCAGCCCTGAGAGAGAGTAAACCCAGAATACACGCTGTTACATGCATGAAAAACCACCTGGCAGGAAAATAAATAACAGACAATGACGTGAGGACCGCTTTCATAAAAAATACAATGTTTGACCCTTTTTTTTATCCCTGACGTCACTTGTTCCTATCCATGTTGTATTGTTTGTGTCCCAGCAGGTATGTTCCCTATAAAATAAGCAAAACCATTTTACCTCCCTCTTCATTTTTTCTGCTTTTTTAATTCTGTACTCTCATAATTTTTCCAAAAATTTAAATTGTGGGTTCTTACATTTACACGACTATAACACCACGTGTGTCTAAATGTAAATGTAGTTGATGGCAGGTGATATGGACGGTGGTGATGTATCATTCTAGATAGCATTTTACTGGACCATTGCCCCCATGCACAAGATCAAGCATTTTCGCTCCACTTTCAAGACTCACATATTAAAATAGATGCATCTTCCAGACCATTTCTTGATGGCTTTTAACTTAAAGATATAGAGTGCGGCCTGAAAACACTTAAACGTGCAAAACTAAAAACAAGAAGAAGCCCATAGAGCTCCATATGAAAATTCTGTATAATATTGAATAATGCATTGACAGTATTGACAGACCAAAGCCTCCTTAAGGACAAATGTTCTGTCAAACTTGACAGAGGCTATGAACCTGTAATCGATAAGAGAATGTTTTACAGCCAAAGTCTTTGATAGGATAGCTTAGCCCCGGGCACTTTAATAAATGTCAACACGCTTTGGCAAATTGTATACGGAGGGCAGGGCATTGGTATACAGCATGGGTAGCCCATAAAACATTTTCAAAAAACTGCATTTGATTGAACTGACTGCCGAAAGCTAAAGTCGCCCAAGTATGAGAGCAATATCCCACACTGTCACCAGTTACAAACAAAGCATCGAACCTTGACTTCAGGTGCCGGCCATGGAAATCTTATGAGATGGCTTCAAGTCTTGATGTGCTGACACTTTTATTGATCGTCACTCTTTGTCACTGAGTATGCGAAAGTAAATGTGTCGGATTGCATCACTTTTTACTCTCGCTTGGAAGATGAGATAAGAATTTCCACATACAGAAATGCCCCAGTCGTAACTTACAAACATTGCAACAGTAATATTCTTCAACGAAGGTAACAAAAATGCTAATAATCCCAAGTATATCTGAGGGAGAGAGCTATTCTTTCCTTTCCCATTTATCTCTCAATGGCAGCCAACGCAGCAACTTCTGGATCAAATCCGCCATCTTTGCTCATGGGAACTAGAAAAGTTTGTGAGCCAAACTTCCAGCAGAAGCTTACAGGGCCATCCTAACCTGCCAAACCTCACATCATAAAGGCTGTGCAATCCAAAATGATTTTAAATTCATTATGTGTGCTTCCAACAATTATGAAAACAAAGTGATTGAGAAAATACAATTATTAAACTGTATTCCGTTTGGCAAGGATGGTCCCATTTCTTTATACACTTTATTTGCATCACTGAATCCAGTTTAAAAAAATGATTAACTGATAATTATTTTTTTTGCAGATTATCCTTACAACAGTGAATGAGTAATCGTGTCAAATAATAGAAATCTAATCATTGCGCAAAATAATTGTGGTTTAAGCAGCTCTTATACATGCTATGGTGTTTTCAAGGCACTTCCTTACAAGTATTACATTTACATTTAGGCATTAAGCAGACGCTTTTATCCAAAGCGACTTACAATAGTCGAGGAGACAATGAAGCGGTAATATATATTATATATAATATTAACCGTGGTTTTACAACAGTTAACATTGGTTAACCATTTTTATGTGTAACTGGTTATCTGTAGTCATACAAATCGTACTCAATCCAGCAAAAATCAAAGCAAAGCTATGGGTAGAGGGGTTAACCCACCATTAATTCATTTGTTCGTTCATTCTTTCGTCCATCCCTTCGTCCAGCCATTGACAGATTGATAGATTGATTGATGATTGATTGGTTGATTGGTAGATTGATTGGTTGGTTGGTTGGTTGGTTGGTTGGTTGGTTGGTTGATTGATTGATTGATTGATTGATTGATTGATTGATTCATTCATTCATTCATTCATTCATTCATTCATTCATTCATTCATCCATCCATCCATCCATCCAATCAATCAATCAATCAATCAATCAATCAATCAATCAATCATCTAATATTTAAATAATTATTTTAGCAAGACAAGATTATTTCTTCTTGTAACACTATGATGGAATGAACACTTACTGTAAGAAGCAAGAGATCCAAAAACTCCGTTATATATTTTTTTATAAATAGTGCAAAATGCGTCAGTCAATACACTGCAGTTTCAAAGAAGATCTTCTCTGGATGATCCGGAGTGCTCTGGCTTAGATGTGTCGATAAGACCTTGGTTTGCCCTGCTTCTACATGCCTTCTAGCACTTTTCAAATCCCTTTCTTCAAGCACACATACGCACACACATTTCAAACCACAACTAAATACCTCAAGGCTATATAATGACTGACAGTCACCAAAAATTGGTCAGACACAACGCTCTAACTCTTCTCAGTGATTTGGAAATCTACAGTGGAAGCTAACAAACCTCATAACTGCATCCAACTATTCTGGCCTTCATTCTCCTCGGATGAAACATCCTCATGATTTGCAGTGTGCAAGGGAAAACGCATTTATGGGAGTCAATAAATCTGGAACGCAGAGCCAAAGCAACTGCAATGAAGACGGATGGAAAATAAGTCGAATTCAAAGTATATGGAGGCAGCACAATGGAGATTGGTTTAGGAAGGAGGACCATTAGAAGAGCCTTTTAATGCTGTGGTGCCTCATAAACCTCAGGAATAATGGCATTCGTTTCCTAGAGTGATGGAGCTGTGCTTGCTTTGTTGGGAATTAGCCAGATGATTGAGCATTAAAGAGTGATCGGACTACTCAAGCTCTCTAAGAGGTCCAAAACATAAATGATTCAAACGGAACAACCAAAACTGATCTACGGTTGTGATCGATACAGTGCTTTTCTGTTACGGAGACTTATTGTATATGGACTGATGAATATGTGTTGCTGGAAGCAAATATTTGCAACCATGTGTTTTCATTACAATTGATTTCAAGTCTCTAACGTGTTCACATTTACATCAGGTACAACTCAAAATAATGGCTTCATAATGATTATTTTTAAAAAGGGAACCCTTTAACTTTGGCACTAAAACAGCCGGCACTCCAAAACAGTAAGTGATCAGGACCTGTGGTACTGTGAGATGAGCCAAAGGTTTTATATATAATTATAGATCATTTCCTAAAGCTCTTCTAAATTCTACAACACTTGTTGTTCCAAACCTTTTAAGTCTTTGTTTGGTTGAGCACGGACATTTGAAGAATCGTAAATAGCTTTTGGACCCTTTTTCCTACCATAATGGAAAACTGACAAAGGTGGTCAAAAGTATCCCAGAACTGTTTGCTCTCCAACCTTCTTTGAGATTTGAAGAAGACTTTGTGTTCAACAGAACAAATTAATTATATGTTTTACTATGGTAGCCTAGATGGGGTCCTAGAACTATTTGGTTATAAGCATTCTTTCAAATATCTTTCAAACATTTCAAATATCTCTAAAAACAAAAATTTTTAAGAGAGAGAGAGAGAGAGAGAGAGAGAGAGAGAGAGAGAGAGAGAGAGAGAGAGAGAGAGAGAGAGAGAGAGAGAGAGAGAGAGAGAGAGAGAGAGAGAGAGAGAGAGAGAGAGAGAGAGAGAGAGAGAGCGAGTTATGCACACAATGATTTCAGCGGTTACCTTGACTGAATTAGATTTTAATTGAATATGTTTGTTTGGGTTTTTGGAGTCTTTTGTTGTTGCGTGGCCTGGTGACACTGAGATAGAAAACAAAGAGGGATTGTAATAAAGTATTAGGTTTTGTTCATTACTTATCTCATTTAACTTAATTTCACTATTCAGTTGTATCAGTTTTGTTCCATTGTGTGCTATTCCCAACATGCATTGCAGCTGTCGGTTTCTAATTAGTTTAATATTTGGTTTATTGTCGTAGTCTTTTTCACACCAATTCACTGATAAAATGCCACCCGATAGTTCAAAACTTGCCTTACTTTTTAAGTTGATCAAAAAATTAAAGCTTAAAAATTAAAACTTATATCATAAAACTTGGACAGAATTCGCAGAGAAAGTTCAACATTAAAAACTATACATGTTGATATAGGTCAAAGGGTGGACATCTTCACTGTTATATGTATTCCCCCTTTTTAAATATTATGAAAAAGATAGAGTGAGAAGAGCAAAACCTCTTCAATGTTTCATATAGGGATGCTCCAATCAGGATTTTTGCCACAGATACCGATTGGCGATTTTTTTTCATGGTGATTGATACAAATGCCGATTCTGATGCTGTTGTTATATTTTGGTAAAATTTTTACACTAAACATGTAATGATCGTAATGTAACTATTGTTTTAACTGAGTAATAAATTATTTCAAAAAAAGCATTCATTATACAATAAACATTTTAATTCGCCTTTGGGGTTGCAGCACCAAAACATTTACAATCATTAACTCATCATGTACGTTCTCGTGCTTTTGTTCAAAAGATCTGCCAAGTTCAGCGAGTAATGATCGGGTCATAGAATGCGATTATCATCTGATTCCGATCTCCGGCCGATCGATCGGATCACCACTTTTTTGATGATTATAAAATTTTAATGCAACTCGTACAACTTAAGGAATCCATTTCAAGTCTCATTAATAGTTATAAACTGTACATTATTGACCACAGTAAATCCTTTATGATGAATAATTCATTTTACCAATGACCTGGTCACGTCTCAGTCCATCACAACTGGGAAAAATCAATCAACAACATAAAATGCTCTCAAAAAGGTGACAGGTTTCATGAAAACGAAACTCCCCACAGCGCAGACGTGTTGAAACTGCCGCTTTACAGGCTAGAAATGCATCACATATGCTGGACCATATATGGCTCCAGAGCAGAAACAGACAGTAACTGTATATAATTCAAAAGGTTTGACGCGAACCATTACTCTTGAGCCGTGATGTATTCTGTAAAGGATCACGCTGCAGTGCTTACAACATGACAGTTCACATCCAGTGACTAAACTCCTCCAACTTCACAGAAGCGGAAGAATTTTTCCCACAAAAGAGCATCATAGGAAAACTGACACACTTGTTTAAGAGGTAAGAGCTAATGTTCATATGTAAGTTAAAACAAAAGACATCACATTAATTATTCCACCATTTAGACATGTTTTATGTTGACACCTGCATCTGCTCATTAAACTCACTTTCCTTTTATTTTATGTGACAGTCAAATGTAAGGAATCAGAATTTCCCTAAAGGAGATCTGCATATCTTTCCATTTCAAGACATAATGCCTGCGATTTATCTTGTTGCACAAATCCAAGAGCGCCCATTCGGGAAGACCAGCGGGTTTTAAGTAAAATACAGATAAGAGAAGCTTTCTCCAACCCTGCTTATAATTCTGTAATTGAAGACTGTTATCTTGTCTTAGAAACTTTACTGTACATCAGTTTTATAGTAGAATGACTGTAGAGTGAAAACAAGTACCAAACCACAGAGTTCCAAGAATATTTACGTGTTCTCTCTTTTTCAAATATTCTTTATAAATAACTATGGAAACCATCTCTGAAATTCTGAGGGTTTACAAGTACCATGATGAAAAGCTTTATTTTAAAACAATGATTTTTAAAAAGTTTATTCCTATAGGATCATTTGACAGATAAGAATCCATCGCATACCAGGAGAAACCATTAGTTTCCATTTAAACCAGATGAAAATGCTGACATCAAATATTCATCTGAGAAGTGTATTTGTGTTAACAGGGAATGGTTAAACCCAAGGTGGAAATACATGTTGTTAGTACTAATTTTGAGTTATGAATATTTTTACGTTCACTGCTTTCTTGGACGCCATCTTTTTCTTTGGTCACCACGGTTACAGGCCTAGACCTGCACAGTAGACGCATGGCTCTGATGTGCCAACGGCGCCACCTTATTGTAGAGGGAAAAACTGAAAATATGGATGTAAAACAACTCAACTCACGTGGATTGTGAGTCACTAAAATCGAAAATTCAACAGCAGGACATAGTAGTTTATATTAACCATTAAAACCGCGTCTATTGGCCATTCGTGCAATATGGCGACATTGTTGACCCATGATGTAGCATCCAATGCCGGTCAATGCAAGTCTAATGCTTTGTTCCAGATAATATGGATTTCGGCAGATTAACGACAATTAACAATATTAATAATAAGATTGAATTATGAAAATTGTTTATTTTAATTCCGTGATGTGAAAATCCTTTTAAGCATTACATTGTCAAATAAGAATGAAATCACATTACCGCGAGAATGATTTAAAGGGGGTTAGGTGCAGTCCCCTCCCGCGGGACTATGATGTCATCCGCCTGTCAGACAAGTTTATTTACTCTTAAATTGATTACGTTTATTATAACATTTATATACATCTTAATTCATATTTAATTCAGCACGGCTCTTAAATAACAAAGTACCTCTGCGGAATGGGAATTTACCCAAGCTTGTGTGGAATAATTGTGCTAAACAAATCAGGCTGAATAAAGAAGAGGGATTTTAATTTCATTAATAACTTATTATAGACATAACCTTCAGCAATCAGCCTAAAAATCGAACAGTCATTGCAACATGGGAACTCGACCTTAATACAGAAAAGTGCTACAATGAAACATTGTTCTCATTAATTTTCATGAACTTTACAAGGATGCATTTTTTATATAGCCAACTTTCTTTGAAGGTGATATTTGTGGTTTTATGACAGCTTGCAATTTAAGGCAACCGCCTCAGCCAAAACTCAACAGATGCCTTTCCTAAAGAGCGATGAAAAATATCTCAGCCGAGCAAGAACACCCCTGAGGGACCATCTACTGCATTGGCCTCATTAATTTCAGCAATTTTATAACATACAGTATTCAATAAGAAGTAACCACAAATACAATCAGATTTAAGTTGGTTTTATGGGCTGAGAGTGTGTTTGGGTAGGAAAGAAAGAGGAAGGGGGGAAGTTTGGTGATATTCAAGTACTTAAGGCAACTGTGATGATTACTTCATAAATCACTCTTGATGTGGCAGCAGGGGACTCAGTGTCTCGTCCTCGAAGGTAAAACGATAGCAAAAAGTGAAGCAAATATCCCACTTCTCTTACTTATCCCTGAGCTATGAGAAACAGGATAAGTGGCTTCATTTATCTATGGGTTTCAAAGATTTTTTTCGCAATGGTGGTCCATCAGAGGAGGCAAGAGAGGATGAGTCTGTCAAAAATATTCAAATTCAAACAGATAATGTAATTTTATCCTTAAACTTACTTATGATGCTCATATGAAATTAATTAATTCCCTGTTACATCATCAGCTTTCTAAAAAAGGCTTGAGAATAAATAATATTTGAAAAGTAATGATAAAATTTGAGTAAGTGGAATAATTCACTCAATTCATTTACCTTTATATTGATCTTTATTTGTATAATAGCACTTTTAGTATTTTACTATATTGATCATTTAATATAAAAGGTTTTCACTGATATTGACAAGGGCTGCGTAGGTGATCATAAAATGATAATAATCATAAGTGTTTCATTGTTCAGTATAAGGAAGAATGTATTTGAGATTAGCATAATTTTCAACAGACATAAAATAAAAATTTTTGTCAAAATAAAACAGTAACAAAAGAGTCTAAGGATAAAGAGGTAAACACATCTATAATGAAAAACAAATAGCACAAATTAATACATCACATTAGAAAATGATAATAGTAACCAAAATGTGTGCACCCGTTTCAAATCAGTTTGACTTTAACGGACTAAAATGTTAAAATGTTAAGGAACAAGAAGGCTTGAATTGGATTGGAGAGAATGTTATAGATAACAATGAAACGGAAAGAGAAATAGAGCAGAAATACAAACTGAAAGCCGCCGTAACAGTTACAAGACAAACAAACATCACAACATCAGCCTTTCTATCCACTGGTCGTACTCGAAATATCTAAAATAGTTTCTCTATTTGAGACTTTTTTGTGAATTAACATTTGGATGATGTTCTTTATTGTTAGTGATGTCCTAACACTTTCTGAAGGAACAACTATTTTCCTGTTTTCATCCATTATACAGTGAATAAAGTCATTATTTCATTATGGAGACTCTATCATCGTGAATCACAATTCTGACATGGAGGAAACAAGATTCTATGAGAGAAATAGACAGAATATTTATCCACACCTGAAAATTTTAACAAGCTAGATAAACATTTATTAACAAAAATAAGCAACACCATTTCTGTCACTGAAGAGGTACCCTTGAAGAAAACATTTTGTAACTTTGTCAGTATACAACACATTTTATGCTTTTGTACCCTGTCATATTGAAATGCAATGTCATCATAAATACACAAGGGAATTTTTATATAAGGGCGCAAATAGAAAGCTGTAAGTTAATTTAAATTCTGCCGAAAGAATAAATGGGAAAGGCCTTCTGGTGCAAAATGATTTGCACTGCAAATCTCCATGAAAGAAACAGTTGAAGTTTCCATTTAAGTTCGTAACGTGATCGCTTATCTTCAAATAAATATTAAAAAACCCTGTCATTAAAAACCTGTGTGACTTTCTTCTGCAGAACACAAAAGGAGGTATTTTGAAAGATTCTTTTGGATGGACACAATGCAAGTGAATGGCCATTTTTCAACATTCTTCAAAATAGCTTTTTTCTGCAGGTTTGAAATGAAAAGAAATGTAAATTTTTGGGGTCAAGTGTCGCTTTAATAAATTCAGTTACTATTAATTGTATAAGCCTGTAGTATATGTAATAAAAGTAATGTATTTTTTTTTAATTGTAAATGTTGTGAGAATTGTTCATTTTAAATGACAGACGAGTGAATAACTGGTCAGATCAGATGTTTTTCTTTAGTATTACATAAATCTGTCATTCCAAAATATAAATCTGCAGAATAGAACTGTCAGTCAGACTTAAAGAGTTTGTACCTTGGACCCTTTAAGTTTATTAATGTGTAGGAATATAAATCACTTGAAACACATTCTAATCTGAGTTTACTACTGAGCGTTGGCACCATACATTACATCACAGCGGTATTTGTCTTTGATGGGGTTCTGGTTGTGATCAGTATATACAAGAGTAATAAACACAGAACATTTCTAATAACAACATTCAAGTGGTTTGCGATAAAACAAACTTAATCACCCTGGTTTAACTTCAGCCTCAGGTTTTATCCCGAAACCAAGAGCGGATACAATTTAAGTTACCACCATGATTATTCGGTCGATTATTATATTAAAAACTTGGTGTCTGTGGGTCGAACACAATGGCCAAAATTGAGTCCCATCTGCTCAAGCTAACAGGTTTGAAAAAAATCATCATGAAGAGGTTATGAGCATCTCATACTGAGGTCCAACTACAAAACCTAAACATGTACACCACAGTGAGCAGATACAACCATCTCAAACCATCTCAACCAAAAACAGAACTATCCCTCCAAACATATGTATTATCTACGGTAAAAGGTCGACTGCTGACGCAGTTTTTCCACGGCCTGGTTTGTTTAGCTGAACTTTTAAAAAAAGGTTTAGAGCTGTCAGTCGACCTACATTCTGTCAAACCAGACCCTAGCCTGAGCCTAAACACAAGCCCCATCTTCCCTCTAGAACCTAAACAACCAACTGCACCGTGACTTTAGGGTTACCCATGTTTTCCAAGAATGGCAGTTCCACAGAAAATGCATTTGAATAACCCACCGTAAACTATACATAATCTTTTACAATTGTGAATTATTTCAAACCAATTAAATTAAGGAAGGAAATATCTTAATAGGACCCCTTTTCCAAGATATCATTCAACCGCAATATTTGATTGGTTTTTGTTTTGACTATCAAGACATGGCATGCAGGGATGGCATTGTTCAACAAAACCCAAACAAGAGTTTTCATCCAATGGAAAGCAACCAGGTGGCCGAGTTATGCCTTTAAAAGAACAGAGATGATATCTTCTGCTGAAAGCTTTATTCCAGACACCATGATCAGTCCTTGAGTCAAGCCGTAAATACAAACATTAAGTGCAGACTTTGCATCTAATCGTATATCTTTAAAGTACTGAAGAAAATTCGATTACAGAGGATGTCAAGCTTGGTAAATGATGGGATCCTTTGAATTTCTCACCCTGGCACGATGTAGAAACTGAGATGCACACTTCTCACCGTATCTTCTCTTTCTCACTGTCTCACTTTGTGAACATCTGGCTTTATATATGCTTGTGTCAGTGATTGCAGCGTAACATCGAATGTCATGCATTATTCAGAAACAACATCCATAGCTTGAATCAAAAGCATGAAGCAAACGGACTGGTCTCGTTCCTGAGCTTAAAATAAAATAAATATTTCATGATAATGAACTCTTCACTGCCTGTTCTTTTTTCACGTCCTGCTTCCATTAGAGGCGATGTGTTGATGAGAGTGTAATGACGAGTAAACAAACCATGATTCTCAATTGTTCATATCTGTCCTTTCTTAAAGATGACTGTAAGATTGCAGTTCAATTGGCCTAAAACTGAACTCCTGAATACTTGAAGAACATCACACACTTATTTAAACTTCCTACATGAAAAAGCTTTAAGTGAATTGGTATCAACGGTCTGTCATATATTGGATTAAACACGGGCACTTGAAAGCCATTAGAGATAAACATCAAATGTGTCCACAAGTTCAGAGCTTTCAGACAATTCATACGTTAGTCTACAAATTCAATGAAATTGAAAGATAACAAAAAAGTGTTTCTGTAGCTCAGTTAGAGCCTGGTGTTGAGAGCTCCTATATATATGTTCTATCAATCAATGTTTATTATGACATCATGCGTATACTGGATTACAGGGATACTTCATCCAAAAATGAGAATTCTGCCATGTGATCCTCTCTCTGAAGTTGTTCCAAATCTTTATAAATGCCCTTCTTTGCTTGCACACAAAAAGAGATATTTGGATAAATGCTTGTTATCAAACAGTTCTTGGACCCCATTGACAACCAAATTAGGAAAACTAAGTCATTTTCCCTACTATGTAAGTCAATAGGGTCCAAGAACTGTTTAGTATTGAGGATTCTTCTAAATGTATTTCTCTTATACAAAAATACATCAGAAAAAATACATGTTGGAAGGGGAAGGTCATGGCACACACTGTAGTGAAGTGAAGTGACGTATTTCCAAGTATGGTGTTCCTACTTGGAATTTGTGCTCTGCATTTAACCCATCCAGTGAGTGAACACACACTCACACTGTGAACACACACCCGGAGCAGTGGGCAGCCATGCTGCGGCACCCGGGGAGCAGTGGGGGGGACGGTGGCTTGCAACCAGCAACCTTGGGATCACGAGTCCAAGACTCGAACCAGACTGTTCACAGCATTCAGGTGATATCTGTAGGAAGAGTATATTTGTGGTATCTTTGTTCATGTAATTTTATGCACAGGTAGGTGTCTGTAGTCTTCCCCAGAGTTCTTCTATACAGAACTGTGAACAAATAGGAGCTTTCCAAAGTACGGCAATTATATTTATTTGACCTTGGGTTTTTGTAAATACTGTAACATTTTGACGTATGGGACAAAAGCGTCAGCCAAATGAAAAAATTAATGAAAAAGTTCCTCAAAATTCATATTTTTCATTGTGAATTACAATGAATCAAAATGCAGTTGGTTTTGTTTTAAAAGAAATGCCTCTAACAAACAATATAAAACCTTGATAACATCATGAAGAAATGGACAAAATCGTGAGTCGTTTCAGCTTCAACTTCATATAAGGTCTGAAAAATAAAGAACATATTATTTTCTCATTCTCTTGTTATTTTACCTGTTTCTCCAGTTTTTTCTGCAAATAAATGCAAACAATAAGTTTTGTTTACAATAAATATTGTTTGTAGTTTACAGAATAAAACCAACATAATTATTTTAACTAAACACACAAATATACACTATGCGAATATAGATGTGCATTCATAAAAACGGATAATTGTTTTTAAAATGATCTCTTAATATGTTCTATGGCTGTGTCGAGCATATACATACAAATGATGAATATAATAAAATATAATGAAATATAATAAAACATCTCATGTTTCTATGTTAGAGGAATTTGACCATGTGCAAATGAAGTAACACATCCTATGTAAAGGCTGTATAGATGTCTCATGTTCGGTGCATTAGCAGCGGGTTTTTGCATGAGTCGGGTCAGTAATTGAAGCGTATGACAGGCTCATGTGAGTAAGAGAAAAGCCACTTCTGATGCTGAAAGTCATCCCTGCCTGCAGGCAAAGGAACGAACAAGGGTTCACCATATGCCATATCAATCATTCCTACTATTAATAGATTGCAGGGCCATCACCGGAATACAAAAACGGCTAATGTAGGTTACCCGCAGAGAGCAGAGGTGTTATCCGGCATTCTAACACATGAACCAGAGGTCAAAGTCTCTCGCCGGACGTGTAAATAAATATACATGTTTGTCAAGCATACATCAACCGTCAAGGTCAGTTTTAAATTCGTCCGGTTTGGCTCTCCAATATTATTGTCGATCATCAGGTCACGCATGTACATGACCCCCGTGTCAAGTTTTTGACTGACATGTTGTTTTGGATATCAGATGACCCGGACAAAGAAGCCTGTCGGTCAACGGGGCTTCGGTGTCATCGGGGCGGCCCATTCTGGGCAAACGCTGAACTAACAGGCGCGTTTAAGTGCTAACGTTATCTATCATCTCTACTTCACCCCCTCCAGAGAATGAACTCTCAGTATGTGAGGCTATTCCAGCTAATGGAAAATTCATTAGCTAAGTCTTTCAGCGAGAGAGCAGCTAATGTTCGCCAGGCTAAGTTTAAGCAACGACGCCAATTACAGTCGCGGCTAACACCGCCGATCTCTGTTGTGCTTTCCTCACTTGTAATTACGTTCAAATAATTGCGAGCCGGAGTTTTCTTGTAAGTCGAAAAGTATCCAACAGAGATGTTTAACAAGATGTGTTAGAAACCAGTGCCCTGTGGTGTGTTTCTATAATTTAAAAAAAATTATGAAGGTAAACAAAACATGCCAGGAATATTATATACCAGCAACAGTTATCATGCCATTGTAACTCGTAGGGGTATAAGACAGCCAATATTAAATTCTGTCGTTTCAGAATCTGCCCGTTCACTCGCCTTCAAGTTGTTCCAAGCTGCCATAAACCTCGTTGAAAAGTTATTCAATAAAATTATAAAATTATTGACTACCACAGTAGGATGTATATTTGTTTTTATTTATTAAGAGCTCTTTTCCAAAATGCTATAAATCCATTTTAATCGTTTTCATTAAAATAACTGTTTTACTTTTGGACCCATACATTTTGACAATATTCAATCCATCCTGTTAAAATTATCTGTTGGCCATCAGAGCCATAAACGATAATTGTTATATGAAACAACAGTTGTATTTAAAATAAAATATATATTTCTTTCTCGAAACGCCCAAATCCATCCGAAACATAATGTTGGTTTATGTCTTTAAATAGATGAAAATGTTTCAGTCGTTTTGTGTCCTGACAACAATTCAACGGGTCCAGTTTGACTTGCCTACTAACATTCTTCGAACTACCTACTTTTGTGCTCTGCAGCGGAAAGAATGTCATGCAAGTTTGTAATGACGTAGGGGTGAATAAATCAGAGAATTTATATCTTGGGTGAACTGGCTCTTTAAATATTAACAGCAAAATCTTGGGTGTGAAATGTACACCGTCGGCACTCATAAATACACCAACAGTGTACGTTTCACACCCAAGGGTTTCCTGTGTATAGTAGCTTGAAATGAAAACCAAGATATAGTGCCTTTTCCAAACCAAAAATTGCGGCACTGGCTGGAAGTGGACCTCGTGCTTATATAGTAGATTGTGTAATTCCTCCAACAACTATGACGTACGTAAATGAGTTACCTAACATGACACTCGGAACAAAGGGTGCCTTCGGATAATAGGCCCTTTGGATGTTATTCTGACTACACTTGAGCCCTTTTCTAAACACCTGCGGGATTTCAACATTGTTTTGCATAAGTGAAGTGGAATAGATTTTTGTGATGGATGTGAAGAGCGAGTCCATGTTGACTGCATCACTCACACATGAGAGATGTAATTGTAAATTGCACATGAACTCAAATGGTATCTTTGAGACGTGGGCTGTTCATTATCAACAAAATATTGCATTCATTGTTCCGAATCATTGGTTTAAGAATACTCTAAATATTATATAAGACAAAATTGATTAAAATGAATTGGTAAACCTTTTGCATCACAGCATCAGTATTGCTCATTTCCCATGGCATATTCAACATATTTCTCATTGCGACCATAAAGACATGCCTGTTGATCCCCATATGCATCCTCATGCAGTGTGGAGAACACACAAGAAGTGTAAAGATACACAGCAAGCCCAACCTAACACAATGATTCTTATATTTACATGCCTCCTGCCAGCAAAGCCTTCCAGTAAACCACACAACCCACAAGACACTCCTACCACGCATTTCATCTTCTTTCCATTTTCACAGTGATGAGATGTAATGAGACATCCAGGAAAATCAATATGAAATTAAGCCTTTCTCAGAAACCATTGTACAAATCTCTCAAATGAAACACACATGAGCCGTCACACTTGTTCACCATCAACTCGACAAAAACTGGATGATGTGTGTTAGTCTTTCAGATAAACCGGCTATTCAGCTTCTCTGTTCCCAGATCCTGTTGTTAAACCGTTTCCTATCAATAAATCACATTAAGTGTGTTCTGCGGTCAATAGAACATTGGCGAAAAGGTCACCAGCTCCTGTTTGCTTGTACAAATATATTCAAACTGACAAAGAGAACATTTTGTTGCTTTTTATTTATGAGCGCATGAAAGTTAATGCTGTACCCGCATGCTCAGTTGGAAAATACGGTCCAGACTTTTCAAATAAACACAATGTTTTTTTGTTTAAGAAGAAACTGCACTGTACGTTTTTTTGAACACAAAACCAATTAATTGAGCATGTAATTGTCATTTTTGTAAAATAACACTGTTTTAAACTTTGATCCAATTATTCTCAGTGATTGGATGGTATAGGTTGAGAATTTTTATGTAATTATTTTCAGATATTGATGATGATTTGTGCAGTACTGTACGGTAACCATAGCAAAGCCTTTTCTCCATTTTTAGAATGTACTTTTAAGTATATTTATAAGTTCAGTTGTGGTCAAAAGTTATATATTTATTTAAACAGAGTGTTAAGGACTGTGCATAAATGTTTCACACGTTTGCTTTTTGTAAAATGACATTCCTTTCTTTCCTGAAACACGGTAGTTCTTTTGCCAAATTGTCTAGTAAAACAAATACTATAAAGTGATAGTTCAACCAAAAGTGAAAACTGTGTCACCGTTTGATCAACCTCTTTTAAACCTGAAAGACTTTCTTTCTTTAAAAAAAATTGTCAATGGTGCTTGGGAGGTCTCAGTTACTAACATTCTTCCAAATATCTTCCTATACGTTTAACCAAACAAAGACATGTACACAGGTTTGGTACAATTGGTTGGGAGGGCTAAGTTTTGTCTTTGGTTGGAGAATCACATTAAAGGGGCAGTCCACACCTAAATAAACCCTAATGTTTACATCCTTATGTTTTTCAAAAACTGCTTGCCTTTCTTTTTATGTAAAGCACAAAAGAAGATATTTTAAGAAATGTCTCAGTGGTCAAAGGGGTCTGGTTTGATTTGCTTGCCAATGTATTTTAAATATCTTCTTTCTGTTCTGTAGAAGAACAGAAGTCTTTGAGAAAAACTGTCCCTTTAAATTAATTGTTTAAATAAATTTCAATTACCAACATTGCAGTTTAGAATATAATGATATTAAAATGTATATTATTGCTGTTAGACAATAGATCTTTTGCAAAATTATGTAGTAAGGAAATACTTTAGAGTGATTCCCAAAAATGAAAATTGTGTCATAATTACCAACCCTCTTCTCTTTCTTCTGCAGAACACAAAAAGAGATAATTAGAAGAATGTTGAAAACCCATTCACTTGCAATCTGTTTTCATTAAATGCAAATATTGTACCAATGTTTCCACCACGTTAACTCGCTTGTCTTAAATATGCTTTGTTAAAATACTTTGCATAGCTAAATCTGAACTGTTTCCTTTATTCGTCTTCCAACTTGCTACTGCAGTACATTAATGCAGCGCCTCACCTGAAGCTACTAGAGATGCACTTCATCTTCTTTCGTCAGGTCTAATGACAGCGTGCTGTCAATGATACTGTATCTCCATATTCATAGCATCATCATTTATTCATTCTGTGCTGCTGAGCTTAATCTGTACACAGAGGCCATTTATCATCAGCATTAAGAGCTCTAAGACACTATAGCACGAATATCAAATACTTGTATTCAAGCAATGTCTGGAGCATATTCAAAACATTTGGTCTGTTGCAATTATACTGCAATGTTGTTCATTATACGTGTTATGATTTTCTTACTCCACATGACCATTTGTTTTCAAGTGTTTTATATTACAAATGAGTCTCCACAAATATGACACGACGTGTTATATGATATGAAGTGTGATGTTTTGTATTAAAGGTGCATGGGAACATAACACCAGTAAGGTATTGTGGAAGTGTAATAATGCCTCTTGCTGTGTCAGATGATGAATGATTCACATCACATGAATAATATTTATTCACTGGTTAATATAATAAATGAAAAACTGAAACCAAAAATGATATACTGTGAATCCAAACTAAGAAGTTCAGCGGATGGTTGTATTGCCACCTAATGGAGGTAAGAGACATCAGTATATAAGTTTTACTCACAAAATATATATTAAGATGTATGTATTTATTTCAGCAGGTTCCAGCTTTTGAGTGATTTTATTTATTGTGAGCGACTTCACTATTTATATAAATTGGTCTCATGTGTTGGTCTATATCTGTAATGTTATATTGTTAAGAATTTTAGGACGTTTTAATATTTTTATGGTTTTAAAGGTTACTTACAGTGTATGTAATTCAACTAATGTGCATGCTATGTATTTGTATACAACTCCTTTTAAAAGTTTAGGGTCACTTGCTTGTTTGTTCATATTTCCACCTTTCAGAATGAAGTATTTCATAACCACAAATTTATCTTTGACCAAAAAACTAAAGAAATTTAAACTTATCACATAGCATCAACATCTCAAAAATATTCTTCGTGCATTTTTGTGAGGTCTCACCCTGAAATCTTTTCAAAAGGCTTTCCATTTATTCTAAGCTCTTATTAACTGATTTTCCTATTTTGCGAAAGTCTTTTATTGTGAAAACATTTTTAATACATTTATTTTAAGTCTCCACAATGATAAATTTTCTAAAAAATTACATTTTCATTCATCTCTATTTTTATCCAAATAATTTAAAAGATTTAGGCACATATTTTTATATTAATAGATTTATAAGGTCTATAGAAACATTTCACTTAAGTGACCCTGAACTTCAGAACGATGTCCTACATTTAATGCAATTTAGTCTTGAACTTAAGCATTCAGCTTTTTTGGTAAACATGTGGGTATATCTCCATCTAGTGACTACAATGATACAGTATAGTAATTTCCCAGGTTAACCCTTAAACAATCCAATTTAGACAATCCTTAAAACAGATTCTCTGCCAGTGAGAATACAAAATATAAAGACACGTTCATAGAAGAAAACCAAAGATCACTCCAGGTAGTCTTTAATCCTCATTTCTGGGTGTAGGCTATCTTGGTCATTCTAGTCCAACATCTGTTGAATATCAGCAAAATCAAAATTAAAGAATGAGATGAAGTCATCCAGAGCAATGTAAACGATTAAGAGGATGCAAACAAAATGTTTCATATTGAGCCTAAAGTCACGTATAACAACACCATGTTGTTTAAACATGAGTGTTAATATGGAAAGTCACACATAAATAAAAGACAAAATCAAGAATATAAAACAAGTTATTGAATTTTTGAATTGAGTATGTTAAGTAGCCTACATGTTTAAGTAAAATGATCATTTTGGTTTCATTCTGTCTACCATTGACAACAAATTCCCCAAACTCTGAAAGAAACTATTGATTTTTATTTGCAAAATAAACAACGAGACAAATGATGTTAAACAACACAATACTATTGTTTAAAGTGTACTTTATGATCAGTTTAAAAAAAAAATATTTTGCATTCTCGTAGTATTTGACATTGCTCCTGGATGAAATTGTCATTGCATTTTGTTAAAATTCAACAGAAGCTGCACTGAAATGACTGCAAGTCATCTAAAAAAAATGATAAATAAAAACAAACCGGCAATGATCTTTCACTTTGGTTCACGGCTATATCGCTCTCAAATGTTCTTATTATTTCACAGAGCATTTTGTGAATGCAAACAACAAAAACAATAATAACAATCCGTTTTTATGGTATGCAACCTCATTGGTTGTCAATCCTATTTTCTCCTCTATTTCATTTACATTTACATTTACATTTAGTCATTTAGCAGACGCTTTTATCCAAAGCGACTTACATTTACATTTACATTTACATTCAGTCATTTAGCAGACGCTTTTATCCAAAGCGAGTTACATTTAAATTTACATTCAGTCATTTAGCAGACGCTTTTATCCAAAGCGACTTACATTTACATTTACATTTAGTCATTTAGCAGACGCTTTTATCCAAAGATTTCCCCTGACAAACACAAGCAATCCAAACATCTTGCGTCTGGGTATTTCCAGATCATCACACCTCTGCACCTGACCACATGTAAAAAAAATCTTCCTAATACTTGAATCAATGGCTGACTATTCATGAATGAAATAATAGGTTAATGGTTTCCATTAAACTCATTTCATCCATCCATTAACATGAATAAGGAGTCCAGCTGCACTACCATCAACCATCTCTGTCTTTATTCCAGCGTGATGTAACATCATAAAAGCACCGGTGCTATATTGCAGATATATAATATCTAGAAGCCAGGTTTAATACCACGTTTGGTAATGCAGCTTCCTGCTATTAACAAGGTTTCACTTTAATCCATCTGGAAGGTTATGCGTTTGAATGTGATTATATAGTCAAAGCAGATTATGCAGCCCTGGACGGGCCGACCAAATAAACCCATTGAGCATTTCTATTCAGTGGGGCTGGACACGGACACCAACACCTGACAGTGAAGAGCCCAGCTGTTTCCTGAGCCAATGTGATTAGAGCCATTGCATACCCCATAATAAACGTCTTCTGAATAGAGCCGAACACCAAAAAAACAACTGACCGAGCCACTGCGGATCATGATATTTATGTCATATATGATTTTATGTCATGCCATAATTAGAAATGCGTTTGAAGCATCCCGTCATTAACAGCATTCCCTTAGCTTCTGCTTTCCTTTAATTGGGTTCATTTCCATTACAGTTTCCATGGACTTTGCCAGAATGTGTGTTTTTGTAGCTGTAGCGACTCTCAGATAACCGTTTAGAGCTATATTTGGAAACGGCAGGCCTGTTTTTTATTTATTTATTTGCACGCTGTTAGTCTATAATGAGGAATATGAGACATATAACACAAATACACTGAAAGTGCCGGGTTATTTTCAGCCATGTGTTGGATTAAACAAACCATCGGGAAAATTTGCTTGGAGAAAGTGTACGTTTGACCCAACTATGGGTGGAATAGCCGTGTACGGTTATTTTGTAATCAGATCGTTAGGGTTTGGTCATCGTTACACGAGGGTAGCTTGATAATGAGTCAGAATCAAGACCACCAAGACCAGAATTTGTTGAGACTGAGGATTTGGGGTTGAAGAGCAAAAGATCCACGTAATCTTCTAAAGCTATTAAAAGTGTAATGCAGAGCTGGATTTTATGACCGGGAATTTCCCTTTATCTTCATCAGAAGCTGATATTCGTTTGATACTATTTTGAATACTGAAACAGAACAAAATGTTGTGTCCACATTGTTATTAACCCAATATATTCATAAAAAACTGCCGTGATATAGTGATGATTTACACCAGTAGATATAAAATAAAATAAAAGATATTTTCACATTCTTCTTAATTTTTTATTTAATCTTCAATTGAATTAAATATGAAGCATTAGTAAGGTTACATCACATTTATGATGGAAATCTGACAATGCACCAACATTTTACTAGTACTCATAAAACTGCGTTCTTGCGTTCCAAGTCTTTTCAGTTTCAAGTCTGAGACCAAGACAATGGTTTTGAGACTGATCTTGAAAACAAAACCGGTTCTGAGTACTACAACAAATATAGGAAACTCTAAAGAAAGAGTCTCTTAAGATATAATAAAATATATCATCACACAGAAATCTCTTTATCATCTCAAATCTGTGCTTGGATATACCAAAAAAGCCAAAGCCTTTTAAAACTTCAGAGGTTTCTATATGATACAACACCAGAAGTCCTTTGTACTGACACTGTCACTTTTATTTAACCCTGGGTCATTCATCTGATGGAAGTTTAGGAAAAAGAGAAGGAATAAACGCAAATGAACATTATTTAGCCTTGAGATTATTCATTTTCCTCTGCCAAGCACTAGATCCACGAGTACAGTCTTTAATCATTTAACAAAATTAGAAAACCCACATTTACAACTCTAAACCTAATCAATATCCAGTTCACTATAATACAGTGATTTATTACAGCTGTCACTTCACAAGACACAATAAACTCTGAGCATAAATCCAACACAGCAGTAAAATGATCAATGCCACATCAGCATAACCACCCTGAGGTCTCTTTCCCTGTACAGTGTATTACACATGTCAAGTATGCTGAGTCCGATGAGGACAAGAATGTCAAAATGAGATTACTAGAGAATCTCAAACTGTCTTAAAGAGTTTCAATTTGAGATGAATCATCATTCAAGGCAAGAACATTTCTTTACTGATGTACAAGCGCATTTTTAATTTTAAGAGATCCTTTTCAGTTTTCTGAAGTATGTGTGTGTTCAGGGTAAAGGATTATTTTTTGTTTTATTATGTGAACTCCGTTCAACATTTCTACCAAATTTCAAATTAATATTGTTTAAATATGCATTTATTCACAAATGAACAAATCATCATATTTTCACACATATTTTTTTCACGTATATATTTTTCAGACTTCAATTACTGAACAGAAAACAATGTTATATTCACTTTGAAACAATAGAATAGTAATTTTTATACATGTATATAGAAAAAGTATTTGCATGTGTTTTGTGTCTTTAATATTGTTGTGCGAGGACTTTGTAACTCCTAAGGTTTCATTTTGTTGAAATGTATTAAAAAATGTAGTCTAGAATTAAAATAATCCATCTAAAATGATGGAAAATAAAATTTGGAATGGTATCATATTTTTTTTCCATCGCCGGGGGTTGTCTTATGTAACTAAGCTCCAATAGACATTCTAAAGTTAAATTGGTATTGAAGCATACACAGGTTTCAATGACCATTTGGTGTAACAGTGCATAAGGTTTAAAAGTGTTTAAAAAACACCGTAACAGTTCCATGTGTCACTTTTCTGAAAGAATATAACTGTGCCAGTTTCCATCAAAACCACACATTTGCCTCATCCGCAACTTAACCAACGACCAACATCGTTTCACTTTATTTATAAAGCCAAACAAGCCGGATAAGATTACATAAAAGAATATGAAGATCTATGACGAACATTAAATGTGCTTCAAGATATTTGCTTCACACAAATATGAAGAACTGTCATCCAGACCCCACACGAGACTTTAAAAACACTTTGGGGTCACTTTAAAGCAAGTAGGATATATCCATGCAGACATAATAAAAAATCTCCTTCTGTGGTTCACACAAGAAAGACAGTCATGCTGGTTTACGTTGACCGATTTTATTCATTACTTCCATTCTTTTAAACTCCCACAAAGAAAGAGAAGATTATGCGGCTTTAAAACGGTTCCTGGAGTTTACCTCTTCTTTTTGGTGAAGCCCAGGAGATGATTCGTCTGATCAGACAGCAGTTGAGCAGCACTTTCCTGGAAAGGCCGTGGTCCCTGTGCATGTGATCCTCTTTCCACTGCGACCTCTTCACCGGGGTGGACATGATCACGATATACTCTTCACGTGCCTGCTGTTAAAATGATGTCACTGCTGTCAATCCCCCGTAGCTCAGAAAGCACTGAACACAGAGTCAGGAATCCTTTACATTTCCCTCTCATCCAAAACTAAAAAATTCCCCTCATCATTTACTCACTCTTGTCATTTAAACATGTAGGACTTTCAGAATGCAAAAAAAGATATTTTCAAGAGTGTTTACACACTGAATTTAGTATTTTAATTTGGCTTAGTAAATATCAAAAAAAGAAACAGTTATATTAACGTAATAAACATAAAAAATCTAACAGTTCATTTCTGTTTCTTATAACTGGTGTTCCAAAAAATTTTGTTATAAACATGTTAACATATACTTTTAATAGAAATACATTTCAGGTTAAATCTAAGAGAAATATTTATCAGATTTTAAACAGCTTTTCTGATTACATAAACAAAATTCAAACCAGACAACTTAATTTAAAATCTTTAAGTCTAAATTGGTTCACATAAAAAAGACAATTTTGTGTAGGTGGCAAAAATTCACTAAGATTGATGTTGTGAATAGATGCCACTGTTGTTCATTCCTCAACATTCTTCAAACTATCTTCTTCTGTGTAATTGGAAAGTCATACGGATAAAGTAAAAGTTGACCCAATTTACTTTTTAAATACAATTTTAAAACATTTCTCTACGATTGAATTCCATTGCCATCTAAGCTCATGTGCAACGATAAGAAGCTAATGGAATTAGTTTGTTGAGCGCATGCCAAGCTCTTCATAAACAAGGGTTCGAATGACCCCTTGTAGTACAGGTACATACAACAATAACTAGTGATAAAATTTACAACTAAAGCAGCATGCTGCATTGAAACACCTGAACTCCTCAATTCTTTTGTAAAAGACAGCAAAGGCTGCAGAGTTTTAAACTCTCTCAAGGATCCCTACCTTATGATCTTCAGAGAGCTGCTGAACCTTCTTCCGTTCCTCTGCAACACAGAGATGCTCAGGTTTCACACTACCCAACGCTTTCTCTTATTTCGTGAGGAAAGAAAGGAGGGGACGATGAGAGAAACGCCCGGCGATCAGACGTCCGCCGGTGGGCTCAACCCCCTCATCCGCCCCTCTCTCACGAAGGGACATGCATCAGCATCTGCACCCGACAGCGGCCAATCAGAGAGCAGCTTGATCATTCACGTCCATGATGGACAGATCAGTCACTCACAGGACCTGAGGCTGGATTTGAAGTGTGCTTGTCCATCATTTCTGTCAAGGAACACAAAAACATTTTGTATGCCGCCTTGTCCTTCTCACGTGTACGGCATGGATGGCAGACTGTTTCCCATGGTGCTCCGTTGCCATATTTAGCATCATTCACACCCCCTCCACTACATAAAATCACTCGGCACGCTGCTCTTACACAGATCAACAGGGCCGACTGTACCGAGAACACAGACGCGTGTGCCAAACGCACCTGATCCAGTCAGAGGAAGGATTGAATATCAGCTTTTATAAAAGAATGATTGCATTTACAAGAACATCAGTTTCCCATTAAGATCCATCGCTGGGTTTCAAGGGAATGTCTAAGTACATATAACACATTGCTCAACTAGTAAAGTGTAGTGCAAGTCATGCACTGAAAAAAAAGGTGTTGTTGGAATTACTTCATTTTATCATGTACGTTCCACATAATTAAATTGAGTTGTTTTGACGAAACTTTTTTCAAAATTAAAAAAAAAACATTTCAATTAATCAAGTGGAAATTCACAGAACATGTTGCTCTCCCGAAAACCAGGTCCTACTGGGAGGAAACTGGGCTCTGGAAGATGGATCCCGGGGGGCTCGGATTTTGTGGCATTTTATAAAATACAGAAATGTTTCATATATTTTTTAACCAAAAAAACATCAGAAAATAAGACAAATAATAGAATTTCCAGCTCTGTCTGACTGAATATATTTGAGCTCAATTCTGGGTTTAGATGAACAAGACTATTTGGGGGGTTGCAACGCCATGCCACCATACATAAAGGGGACCTGGCAACCATAATGTTTTTAAGAACCGCTGTCATAATGCATGTTAACATCCTCTTGAAATCAAAAACTTGTGCATATACTGATATATTTATGATGTTTAGACTCGATCATAAGAGATTTAGTAAACCAAATGGTTAAGTATTGTTCACACACATAGTCTGAGCGATACACCATAACGCTGGGAATGTATTTTGTTTGTTTGTTCTGCTTTCTTTCTCCAACCTCAGAAGGATTTTGTGTTGATATCAAACCAGCTTGAAAGATTGTCCTCTGAGCAGAATGACCTGAACTCACACAGCGAGCTTCTCACATTCACAGGTGCATTAGAAAGATTGATCTATTAGCCTACGGAGAAAAATCCTGGAAGACAAAGCGTCCAGAGCTTAAAGACATCACCACATCATTATCTATCTCTGACTGTTTCTATTACAGGCTCATTTAAAAGCTGATTAATCTCAATAATTTCATCATGAGAAAACAGAGTCTGGAGCTTACGTTTGTGGTGTCGGAATGCATTTTTCACATGGTATGCAAAAATGTACCATTTGTGACATCATAAGATTGACGAAAATAGAAAAGGCAGGGAACTGATGCAGCACAGCTCTTTAGATAGAAACTTATATTGATCACCAGATGAAATCAACCTCTTTACTAGAGAAATCAATAGAGAGCACACAACCCTATATGTGCCTTTACACACCAAGACACACAGCATTGAATGCCAATTTCTGGCTTTTTCTATACATCCATTTCGCAATTGTTCCGAGTTTATTAGGCACATGAAACACAGTTTTTTTTACATAAACAATGGATTTACACTATTATTGGTCAACATAACTGGTCAGTCATCACTTATTTAGAAATAAATATATACGATTGCACAGACAATACTGTTGTTGAACATGTAGATGTAGATGTTGGTGCTGGGCAATAATTAAACACAGCTTATTACATCCAAAATAAAAGTTTGTGTTTAAAAAGTATATATATGCCTGTTTACTATGCAAACTAATCTGTTACACTCATGTATACAATTGTATTTATGTATATGTATATGTATATGTATATTATATTTTATTAACTTTTTTAATTATATAAACGTATAGACACATTTGATAAATATATAGATATGAATTTATGTATTATTAAAACTGTATCATAAAAATACAAATAATTAACTGAAGTAAAAATAAAATTATTGCTTAATGTAAGACTCAGAGAATAAGAAAAGAAATAAGAATAAGAATAAGAAAAGAAATCCTACATTTTAATACAGTAATTTGTGCCATATTTTTACCAATGTTTTTAAAGTATACAAAATGTATTTACAAACTAGGCAGACATATCTGTTATTAACATAAACATTTATTCTGGATGTCCAGCCCTCATACAAATGCACACATCCAAACTCACACACGTTTTAACAACTATCTTTGCGAGGATTTACACTTACGCAAATCTCTAGCACCTTCACCCCAACCATTAAAACTAAGTGTCTCACACTAACCCTTACACTAAACCTTATAATAACCTCAACCCTAAAACAAAGTCTTGACTCCTTAAGAAAAATAATTTCTTACATTCCACACAAAAATGTGTGGGTTTGAATCCCAGGGCCAGCAGACAAAGACTGAAGTGTTCTTGAGCAAGACACCTCACCCCTGTTTACTCTGTAGTGATAATTGGTTACTGCATAATAATGTAAGTCACTTTGGATAAATGAATTAATTTAATTACTAATTAATCTTTTTGTAAACCTCATTTGTAAGTTGCCTTCAATAAAAGTGTCAGCTAAATGACTAAATGTAAATGTAAAGGCCTTGCAAAGATACATGTACAAGTAATCAT
This sequence comes from Triplophysa yarkandensis, assembly GCA_033220385.1. Lineage (NCBI taxonomy): Eukaryota > Metazoa > Chordata > Actinopteri > Cypriniformes > Nemacheilidae > Triplophysa > Triplophysa yarkandensis. The sequence goes on along the minus strand of CM065661.1, from coordinate 3,661,641 downwards.
ATATACACGATATAATATAATATAATATAATATAATATAATATAATAAAATAAAAAATAATATATAATATAATATAATAGAATAGAATAGAATAGAATAGAATAGAATAGAATAGAATAGAATAGAACAGAACAGAACAGAACAGAATATAATATAATATAATATAATATAATATAATATAATATAATATAATGGAATGAAATGGAATGGAAGTTGGAAGGAGTCCAGGCAACAAAAAATAATTTTCATCTTATATCTATGACATAGCATCTATGTGCATCTATGGTTTAAAATGTGAAAACATCCAAACTAGAGTTGACCGAGTGAATCTCAGAAGAAAAGAGAAGAGAAGATAAGAGAAGAAAAGAGAAGAAAAGAAAAGAGAAGAGAAGAGAAGAGAAGAGAAGAGAAGAGAAGAGAAGAGAAGAGAAGAGAAGAGAAGAGAAGAGAGGAGAAGAAAAGAAAATAAAAGAAAAGAAAAGAAAAGAGAAGAGAATAGAAGATAAGATAAGAGAATAGAAGATAAGATAAGATAAGATAAGATAAGATAAGATAAGATAAGATAAGATAAGATAAGATAAGATAAGATAAGATAAGATAAAAGAAGAGAAGAAAAGAAAAGAAAAGAAAAGAGAAGAGAAGAGAAGAGAAGAAAAGAAAAGAAAAGAGAAGAGAAGAGAAGAGAAGAGAAGAAAAGAAAAGAAAAGAGAAGAGAAGAGAAGAGAAGAGAAGAAAAGAAAAGAAAAGAGAAGAGAAGAGAAGAGAAGAGAAGAGAAGAGAAGAGAAGAGAAGAAAAGAAAAGAAAATAAAAGAAAAGAAAAGAAAAGAGAAGAGAATAGAAGATAAGATAAGAGAATAGAAGATAAGATAAGATAAGATAAGATAAGATAAGATAAGATAAGATAAGATAAGATAAGATAAGATAAAAGAAGAGAAGAAAAGAAAAGAAAAGAAAAGAGAAGAGAAGAGAAGAGAAGAGAAGAGAAGAGAAGAAAAGAAAAGAAAAGAAAAGAAAAGAGAAGAGAAGAGAAGAGAAGAGAAGAGAAGAGAAGAGAAGAGAAGAGAAGAGAAGAGAAGAGAAGAGAAGAGAAGAAAAGAAAAGAAAAGAAAAGAGAAGAGAAGAGAAGAGACCCACGGAGACTCTAAAGAGATTATAAACTAATCTTACACTATCAAACAGCACTATATAGTGCTCAGTCTCTATCTTTAACACCTCATCTTTTCCGGCTACTCCTAACCCATTAAGAATCTTTCTTTCCAACCTTCTCGCTCATTATATAAAAAAACATTTTTCCTCCCCTCAAGGTTTTTTTCGCCTTGTCTGATTTAATAACTCATTTTAACATTTGTTCACCTATTGTTGTCTCTGCTATTTACCGCTTCTTGTCACCTCGACTCTTTGTAAGGCTTTGGATAAAAGTGTCTGCTAAATGGCTAAATGTAAATGTAAATGTAGAAGACTGCATCAGCATTTTCAATAGCACAGGTAAACTCTGACATGTAACTCTGCAGTTCAGCCGCTAGATGTCACTGTTGTTTATCATTAAATTCATTTACCTTCTTTAAGAGCCAAAGCATCTTATAGTCATCACTTGACTCTAATGTTTTATTCATCTAAATTTATCAGCACTGTTAAATTATTACAGGACAAGAATGTGTTAAGTGTTAAGAATGTTTTGTGTTATTAAGTGTAATTTCATTCTCAAATACTCTCGTAACAGTGAACATGTTTTTATTATAAAGCTTATTTATGATAATTATTTATAATGCAATTTATTGCATTGTTAGTCTTTAAGGTTTACACAGGTTTCTGTCTTTTGTTATATTGGCTCGCAGCGCCAACGTCTTCTGTATGTAAATATGTTCATTATTCCTTTGCTTTGCTTTGGAGAGCACAAAAATTAATTAGAAGAATAAAGAATTACAAACCATTATTACCATTGTAACTTCTCTAATATGGTAGTCAGACATTCTTCTAAATAACTTTCATTGTGTTCAACCAAACAAAGAAATGTGTAAGTTACACTTGGAACAAAAGAAGTGTTTATGTGTGAACCATCCCTTTGTCTAAAATATAAACTACATGATCATTTAAATCCAAAACCTCTTGTGTTTGCACGTTTGTTTTTCCTTAAATATGATGTTATTATTAATATTATATTAAAAGTATGTTATATGTTGGTTTAACCTCTTAAGAACTACAGATTTGGGCATTGCTTAAATTGCAAAAACAGGTCGCTAAAATGAATGTTGAACCTGGCTTCCAACCCTGTCCATTTTAAGGTCTCCATACCAACCCCACACTTCTCTATCACTCATGTCAGCGTAATAAATATTTTTCTTTAATATATGCAGATGATAAAAGAGTTGCATCAGAGAACATGTATGATGTGCGACTGCCGTGTTTACTCGCCTGTCTTTAGATTCTGTCATATCTTTGATCTTACAATAGTCTTTGTTATTATAGATGAATTTAATTATCTTCAGTGATGATGAAGAGGAAATATGAAGGTATAAAAACTTGGTGGGAAATGTACATCTCATGAAAGATCAATAATGCTGAGTATTGGGGTCAAGAGGCTATTAAAGTATAGATGACTACATGCTTTTATTACAGAATTTAATGCATTTATATTTAGAGCACAAGGTCTTACTTTTTGAGATGCATGGGATAAAGAAATGGCAAATAGGCCGTATGAGAGTCCGGCTTTTTTATGCTTTAAATGAATGCTGAAGTAAGCTCTCTTCTCTAAGCTTTTGTAGCATGCGTGACACTCGAGTAAGCAAAGAGACTGTGAATCAGTGGGATAAACAAGCCTGGAGGGCGAATCTAAACATGAAAGCGTGTCCATTCCACCGTTTGGCCCTGAGCGTTCATAAACAAACGCCTTCTGTTCGGTCTTCCCGGTGAGTTTATTTCTGACTCGCGCTCACGCCTGGCCTAGCTCCGACGGCAGGCGGCCATCCTGGCAGCTGCTTAGCACTCCAGCTCCCGATGGGAAAAACACAAATTGGCCCGGCTGCAAACAAAACCTGGTGGATAAAGCTCGAGAGACCGACGGGAAGTGCTCGTGGCAATTACCCCACGACATCCAAGGGTGGGAAGAAGATGAATATATTCATGATGTGCTTAGCCAGGATTTTCCTGATTTTGAGTGACTTCTGAATTTCATTTGTGCTGGTTTCATGGCCTGGGAGATTCTTTATAGTTTTCAGATGTGTCTGTGATGATGTATTTAAAAACAGATGAACAAAGACGTTTAATGAATTCTGTACATTAAGGGAAAAGTTCATCCAAAAATGAAAATGTTGTCAACATTTACTCACTCTTGTTATTTTAAAGCTGTGTAACTTAACCTGTGTAACCTTGACTTTCCAAATGATGACAGACTTTCACTTAGGGTTAAACTATCCCTTAATAAAATATATAAATCACTAAAACTGAAAAATTTGATTAAAAGGTTCAATGTTCTACTTTGCAAATGCAATATGGGCTGTATGTGTGGCATCACTTTTAAAAGTAACAGATAAGATTTGTGATTTTTTCAAAGTAAATACCTAAAACACAGGAGCAAATGTTGCCAGTTGCTCTCACTTTTATTTCATTGTCTGGGAAACATTCGAGATGTTAACTAAATCTAATCTGTTATTTTATAGTCTTATGGAAATCCTGCACATACAAAAACTTTTCTCATGTTGAGTAAAATAAGTCATTAGAATAAGTCCTAAAAATAAGTCATGGATTGTGTAGTTGGCAGAAATCAAACATTGATCTGAATTTCAGACATATCACATCCAACTTCTAAAGCAGAGCTCCAGCGTATGACAGATTCAGAGCGAGTATATTCATCATCACTTCAGAGCTGGAGATGAGTTTAATGATGTCTGTGTATCATCTACATCCTGAAAGAAAAGCTCTAGAACAAACTTGCTCTTTTCAAAAAGCAGAAGGAATTGAGTTCCTTGCCCGTTTATAAAACACTAAATTATAAATAATTGAGATTTGGAAATCACAACTAAGGAAGGAACATGAATAGTCAACCTAGTGAAATATAGTCATTCAAATGATTAGAAAATACATAGAAAAAGATATTTGGAAGAATGTTTGCTACCAAACTGTTTGGGACCTCATTGACTAATAAAAATGAGAATACAAGTCAGAAAACCCATTCATTTTGATTATTTGTGTTCAACAGAAAAGCTTTCTAGTATTTTCTACTTATACCATGGTCAAAGGGATCCAAGAACTGTTTTGTGACAGGCATTCTTTCAAATATGTTTTCTGGGTTAATAAAAAAAGTGTATAGAAGAACTTAAAGGGTGAGTAAATGATAACAGAATTTTGGGTGAAATATTCTTTCAACAAACAATTTAACAATGCTGTATACGTTGCCAATATTACACTTTTTTAAATAATGACTTTTATTAAAGATGTAGAAATTTTACCACCCACTTCATAACACAAAACTGAAAAAACAGTAGGACATAAGGATAAAAAGAGGATAAAAATAAAATTGAGAAGAGCTCTTTTATAATACAAAACCTGATGAAATGGTCAAAGATCCACTTAGTTAAGTTATAAAACAATATCAACTTTACATTAAAGGATCTTGAACTCTATCACAACACTACCAACGGCTCAAATATCTTTAGTTATGTTAAGACACATTACAGTAAGTGGTGGCCTTTACGCTCACATCACAACTAACTTTTTTAAGCAACAACATTTGGAAATTGCATACTCATTTTAAATATTCATCATTCCTCCACGCTGCAAAATCTCCCTCTTCTATATGTTAATACGCACTAAAAGGTTAGCAGTCAGCAAAGCAGCAACAAATCCATTTTCTCATGAGTGGCAAGAGTTTCTAAAGCGTGGGTTTGAGATTTAAGTAACTCGCAAAGTAAAACTGTCACCCACATAATATTGGCACCATCGCCAATGTCGCCACTGCTTATGTGTCACAATCTGTTTTCTCCACATGACCGACGTTAAAACTTCCTTATGTTCTTTTCTTTATGAATTCCATTTAAAAAAAAAAAAACATTAAGTTAAAAATTCAGATAAAAATTAATATTTTAAAATAGAAAATAAAGATATTTATGTGCATTCTAGTCGTTCAAAACGTATTATATATAAAACATTAGAAGAAGAATTTCTAAATCATGAACAACATATTGCTATAGTTATTTTTTTCAGTAAGATTGAACGATTAATTAATAATGTCACAGTAATTTCACGTATTTCTTCGTTTTAAGTCATGTTAAAGGGAAAACTGTGACCAACCTGTCATGTCAAACTTGTTTGACTTTCTTTCTTTTGTAGAACACAAAAGAAGATATTTTAAAGAATGATGGGAACTTATTCACTGACATTGGTTTTGTGTTTAGAAGTGAACCGCTGTTGTTTTGCTATGACATTCTTCAAAATAGCTTCTTTTGTAATCTGCAGAAAAAAGGTTGGCAAGAGAGAGAATTAACGCATAAAATGATTTTAAGATCACTGTAAGATTATCTAAGCAGTGTCTTAAATAAAACATTGCCAAGCTATTTGGTGCATAACATTAACATCTTAGTTCTGTAATAGTCACCATTTTAATTGCACAATGCAGAAGACATTTGACGTTCCTCAACCTTTGCTTAAAGCTTGCAACAGCAACCCTTTTCCAAGACAAAAAAAAAATTTTTTTGTAACTTCGCTCTCTGTGTAACTTGGTAACATTGTTGTAGCACTTGTTCAGCTATTGTTGTATCGGCTATTTACCGCTTCATTGTATCCTCGACTATTGAAAGTCGCTTTGGATAAAAGCGTCTGCTAAATGACTAAACGTAAATGTAATGTAAATGTAAGACTAACCTGTAATGACTGTTAGGATTTCAGTCCAGTTTAAACTGTATTATTCTTGAAAGCAGAACATTGCTTTAATGGTAATGAAGCCCTGTCTGAATGGAGGATTTGGAAGTGTGAATGTAAAAATTCCTTTACGAGAACATTTATGTAATTACAGATTCAAGCTTGTAAGACTCGTGTCATCGCCGCCTTGTAGAATGCAAATGATTCACATTAACCTTGGCTGCAACATTCGACGGCCTGCACCATTTCAATCCCATGAATATTCCCAGATTAGATATGTTAATGTAAGGAATGCTATGGGGAATCATTTCTTGTTTGTTACGTTCAGTTTTGGGTCATTTATCAATTATACAGAACAACGTGGACACTTAGCAGGGAATAAAAACAGACTAATGCAAAACAAACCATTAGTGCACATTAAGAACGGTTCTGTTCATTATTACAGAGAAAACAACCGTGACCAGCGCAAGAATATTATCTTCAATTCTGCTTACATTAATGACTGCAGAAAACATTTCAGCATTCATTCATTAAGACAGAAGATGCTGAACCGGCACACCTCGACAGCCATCAGTAAAACTTCCAGAAACATTTCCATTCACCGACAATTTATTTCAACCCTCAAAAGATCACACAAAATGTACATTACTTAAGATTCAACATGTCTGATGTATTCTTTAAGGATAAAGTCTCTATTGTCATGTAAAATATTGTTCGACTCCTCACATTTTACACAGGACTCAGCCCTATAGAAATCCCACAGAGTAATCTTCATCATGATGTCATTTTATACGGCTAGTTGACACTCGGGGACATTGCAACCTCCAGTATTAACATGAAAGTATAGTGGGGTATAGGGAATGTTGACACTTTCAATTTGCATGTCAGCAATGCAAATAATTCAGATAATTCATGCAAAAATTAAGAATCTTTTAGGATAACTTACGATCAAGTTCCAAAAACCTAAAAATATCTTTGTGTTGTTGAAAATAAATAAAAATATTCAGAAGAATGTTAGTGACAGTTCAGGAGCATCTTTGGCAGTAAAAAATAAAAAGCAGCTTCAGAACCAGAATGTTTTTCATATATTCTTTTGAATTTGACATTCTTTAAAATATCTTCCTTTGAGCTCAACACTCTTTAAAATATCTTCTTGTGTGTTCTATGGAACAAGAATAGATCTTATAATATTTGTTCTATAGATCATTAATAGACCTTATTATTATATTTGTTCTATAGATCATTAATAGACCTTATTATTATATTTGTTCTATAGATCATTAATAGACCTTATTATTATATTTGTTCTATAGATCATTAATAGACCTTATTATTATATTTGTTCTATAGATCATTAATAGACCTTATTATTATATTTGTTCTATAGATCATTAATAGAGCTTATTATTATATTTGGATGTTTATTTTTTGGCTAGTGTGAACTATTACTTCTATAATAGTTTGCTGGTGTCAAAAGACCACTTCAGTTTATTTAAAAAAAAATATATATAAATGCACAATGATGCTGTTCTAATAATATTCCTGAACATTAAACAAAATGTTTTTTTTTTAATAAAAATCTTTCAGAATGATGGTCATCATGTATGATCTCTTCATCCAGCAACTTATGCATCTTTAAAAGAATTCTCCATAACACAAAAGCATGAAAGCAATCCATCTTTGCACAAGTGAGATACAAAAAAAGTCTCCAAGGAACAAGTGAATAAAACAAGGAACAAGATCGAAGTAAAGTGAGGTCATGTCTTGTAAGAACGGCAAAAGTAGAAACGGATTAAAATGCACAGAAAAAGGAATTAAACTCACATGCATGACATCACAAACAATCATGCTTGAGAAGATGAGAAGATGCTTCATCAAATCCAATGCAATACAACACACATCATTCTGAGTCCTACCACTCGATGAACTCGATGTGTCCACTCGGGATGAGATGCTGTCCAGCTTCTTCTCCATGGCAACAGTGATGTTCTCTGCTGGACTGTTGCGCTTCACCTGGTGCTGATGCTGATGCTGACGGGAACGAGCGTGTCTCCTCCTGCGCGCTCCCGCGACTCACTGCTGCTGCTCCTCATTGGGTCAGGTTACCCTAAAGTCAGCAGATGAAAACTGGATCACTAAAAGTGTTTCAATACTTCACTCACATGTGTGCATGCATTAGAAAAAGAGATTTATTTTTAAGTTGCATGTGCATGTTTCATAAATGTGTAATTTAACTTTAGGATGAGTTTTTTTTATATTTGCATGGTTGACCTGACCTGTTATGGGCAAAAAGATCACCAAGTTACTCTCACATACTGTAGTACATAAGCAAAGTAAAAATCTATGTTTGAAATTACTGTCATTCAATTATTTTGCATTGGGAAAAGTAAAGTAAGTTGGGTTTTTTATTCTTATGATGTGCATGTGTTGACATGTCACAATTATATTGAATTTAGAATCTATATGTTAAGGAACATGCATTCAAACTCTCATTTTAAATCTTCAAATATGTGTGGGATTCGCAACTTGTTATTGTCATGTTAAAGAGTTTAAAGAGTGATATTTCTATATTGTTAATTTTAGTATCGGTAATTCTGGTGTTGTATAACATGTGTTGTATAACATATATTTTTAAATGAACTTGCCGGATACTTAAATACACCAATGTTTGTTTAATCTTGATGGGAACTGACTTCAAACTTTCATGACCATGATAATGCGGGATAGTGTTGTAATCGAGACCACCTAAACAGGGATGAGACCAAAGGGTGATGAGACCAAGATAACACCAAGACCAAGACAGTCCGAGACTCCAACGGCACTTTGAAAAATAATAGAAGGCGAACAGGCCAAAATTTAATTTCAATTGAAATAATTACAATAATAGAAGCAACTTGGGTGATTTATTGTGCAGAAATGTATGTGTGGTTTGGACCGGTCTTATAATAGAATCCAGAGACCACTTAGTCTGAGGCTAAGACCAAAGACAGTCAAAACTAGGACAAGACCAAGACCAAGACCGAGACAATCATGATATAAGATATCTTATTTAACAGAGCAACCGAAGTATAAAACTTTATAATAAGGAACTGACATTTTTTATATATGTTTCTATATGATCCAATCTGAATGTGTCCACTTTCAGATGTTGTGAAACATTTTGTTGCTAACTATAGTTTTATATTGCAAATGTTAGATCACAGAATCAAGAACTTTTACTTGAACAGTGTAAACTGCTACTGACATTGAACATCAATATGTTGTTTTCCAAGGATACAATACATTTATTTATCTATTTGCTTCCTAGAAATCAAACCCACAGACTTTGCATTTCTAATATAATGAATGCACCGATGTATTTATAATATGCCTTTTAAATGCAGGAATCACTGAAGAAATTAAAACGCGAAAAGGACGTAGGAGTCTAAAACTCACAAGTGTAATTTAAGCAGCCATAAGCAAACTTCCTGAGAAAGATTTGCTTCCATTAACTGCTACAACCCACATTTCAGCACGGTGCATACAGATCGACTGTAGCCTGGAGACTGAGATAATGCGTAATGAGCTTATATAACTTACAGGTTGACTTCTGGGCCCTAAGAAGCCAAGCACATGCAGAACGTGTGAGGTCATGTAGAAGTGACATTGAGACAAACAAACAAGATAAATGTTGGGAAAGGGATTATAAGAGAGCATCCTTCTATTATTGGCTTATTCATATTTGCTCATGTCTATGTGCGTGTCACTTCATCCATAAAACCAAAAAGGAAAAAACCTGAAAACAAAAAAACAATGCTGAACAAAAGAACACTGGACAGATGTATTTACACATTTTCATTAGGTGTTTTCCATTGCTATTGTGATTTTTGACATTACTCTTAGCTCACCCTCAGAATGATCCACAGCTTCATGCAAAAATACAAATATATTTGCCAGAATGTTTTTTTAACCGAACCGTTATGGAGAAATATTGACCACCATTGGACTTTGAAAAACTATTCTGTTACGGTGCAACTGTTTGGTTTCCGACATTCTACAAAATATCTTTTGTGGTTTTGATGTCCAATATCCAACAGATGATTTTTAAACACAATTCTCTTCCAGAATATCTAGTTTTAGTAGTTTGGAAATACAGAAGAGGTGCACTTACCTTTCTGACAAGCCAGATTTTTTCACACCAAAATTATTTTTAAAATGTATCATTATTTTTTATATTATTAGTAAAATAAGCACGTGAACATCCACGTGCAGTATGATGTAAAGGGTTTGTGAAGATATAAAAGGAGAAAATATTTAATGAAACCACCCATGAATGTTGATTCCCTGCCAAAACGAACTATGGGATATAGTAAACTTTTAACTCTGATAAATGCTCTTCATTGAATATGACATCCACAACATTATTTGAGCACGTGGCTTGAATGGATAAAATGGACTCTTCCTTGTGTGGAATACAAAATAAGATATTTGGAGATATGTCTCAGTGGTTAGTTTTCAATGCAATGAAAGTTAATGTAGCTCGGTTACCACATTCTTCAAAGTACCTTCTTTTTTGTTTGTAAAAAGTAAGGTTTGTCAGTAAATGATGGCAGAATTGTTGCACTATATTCCTTTAAGACTCGTTCACACTCCAAATGTCCATCAGAGGCAAAACCCAAAGTCAGCAAATGAACTAAAAAAAAAAGATAACAATACTTAGACACGATAACCTCCAACACTCCTCTTACTCAAAATAATGCCAAGAAACAACCATCTGTGCTGTTTAAGTTTCTTAAAACCAACAAAAATTGCCAGTTCCTCTAATAGTCCTTTACTGTACCATACTCCTTGAGCATTGTGTCCTGTTCCCATCTGAGCATCAGGAGTTGGGTTGCAATACATTAATATATACAACAGCTTTTCATATCACACCATCATCCGTCTAAGCCACACACACTGTCATGAAACAAATGATCACATGTATAATGAGATCTCTAAATCAATTTCATGTTTGTACACCTGCGATCTCAATCTCATTCTATAATGCTGAAGTGATATCTTGGAGCAAGGCCTCTATTAAAATAGTGTCAGGTTCCTAGAAGGATTGTCCTTGACCTCTGGACCGCCAAGATGTTTTGGTTGAGGAGTTATGTGCGAAAACATGGTATCATTACCGACATCATTTATTTATGTCAAATCCATTCATTTCCCATATCGTATGTACGATGCAGATCCGAGATAGCAGCGAGTCATTACGGTTTAATACCCAGCAGTTAGATTACTGGCACAAATGTGTGTCATATCGAGATCTTAAAGTGCATCAAAATAAACGTGACCCCGATCCTCCTGCATTTTGTGTTTTATTATATTTCTGCTTTCTGGTTTTTGACTGATTTGTCAGCTGCAGGTGAGACATTCGTTTATCTTCCCAAACTCATTCAACGCACAGATGGTGGAACTTTACGGAAGGTATCAATCCTTATCTCTGAAGACAGTCTTAAAGACGCAGCCAGATGCTTCCTGAAAAGCAAACTTGCCAAAAATCAAAATACGCAATGATTTAATATCGCTCTTATATCACTGTGACGTGATGCCAACAAATTTAATTAGTACATACACACCAAGACACACAAAAAAAATTCTTCCAAGTGACCATTCATCCACTTAACAGATCTGCACGTTTGGCATTTCTTGAACCCAAGTTAAAGGATAGTTTGTCATGACCAGGATCACTTTCTTCGACAGAAACAAAAGAAGACATTTTGAAAAATGTTGTCTACAAAACATCTTTTGACTCATTGATTTCACACCTGATTTTAGGGCATTTCTCAAAATATCTTTGTTGTCATATAGCAAGAAATACTCATATAGAGGTGTTGAACAACATAAGGAGTGAATGTTCTTTTTTACCTTACATTCAATTAATCTGAGACTACGCGTTGGTTAAAAGACTTAAGTGACAAAAACAAGATAAAGGCAATCAGAAAATAAAAAGATGACTTTTAAGATCTTGTAAGCATACAAAGCTTTTAAAAAAGTACTCTTTTTAGACTGTTTTATATCATCATCAGTGACAGTGAGTCTTCCATACATAATTCAAAGCCTTCTTTCCTTGTCACATTCAGGTGGATGCGGCATACATCTCTGTCAATGAGGGAAATGCTTTAAATATATCATTAGTGGGATGAAAAAGAAGAACATCTTGTCTTCCGTTCCTTCGCTTTGTCCTCCGCCAACACATAAAGAAGATGATTGTAAGGAATAGGATGACTTTCAAGAACCTCCAAATACATTTTATTTCCATGAGCTTAACAAATGAATACAAAATCCTTTATAATTAAGAATGGATAATAGACTAAACGCCGTTGCTCTAGGGATGGAGGCTAGTGTTAATGTGGCTTTCTGGGTCATGAAATGGGTATGTTATCCAAGAATCCATCTGGACAAACTGAGAGGACACCAACTGTAGGTTTACCATTCATACAGGAATGAGGTCAATGAATCAACCACAACTTGAAAATCCTTTAGCCACATTTAAAAATCACAAATGCATATTTTGAGAAATGTCTCAGAGGTTCTGTATCCATCCAATAGAAGTTAATGCTGTTCAGCCATCACATTCTTCAAAATATCTTCTTTTGGTCTCGGCAGACAAAAAGAAAAGTTTGGAATTGCCCAACGTAAAAGAGGGCAGATTTTTTTTCTACCACTAAATCAGATTATGCAATGCCAACATCAAACTATGGGAATGTATAACCTTTTAATTCGGACAGTTGTGAGTAAACAAGAGCAGAATTTTTCCTTATCCATTGGAAGCAAACCCTTTGTGTCAACAAATTAACTAATAAAAATGATAATAATAGTTTGACATGATAACCTCAAACACTCCTCTTACTCATCACCCACTCCAAAATAATGCCAAAAACCCCCATCTGTGCATTTCACAAAACCAACACGAATCACCAGCAGAAATCTCTACCACTCTCTTTTCAAGAAAATTGAGAAACATCTCGCTTTCCATTCAATAGAACTCAATAGGGTTAACGTTCTTCAAAATATCTTCTTTTTTGTGTTCTGCATAAGAAAGTCACACAGGATTGTCACGCCATGAGTGTGAATACATGAATGAATTTTAAGAATTGCATTTATCTGCTCAGTATTAAAGCAAGAATCACAATTTAACTCCGTGTTGAAAACTTGTGAAATCTGGCCCAAAAGAAAAGCCCCCGTGGGCTTCATTAGCACCAATAAACTTGTATACGATTTGTTGTTAAAAGGACACGCTGAAAGTGGCATCCTCTATTCTTAGCTACATTTGTACAAATTATGCCTTATTTTCTCTCATACGAAGACAAACACACACAGTCCTGTATCACCCCGCTGTACAGCTCGACAAGAAGAATAGAGGAAAGGTGAGCTGGCACGGCGGCAATTATATTCCCGTCATTACTAATGATGACAGGCAGGCCGACCTGAGAGTCACCCATCCATCACCGCGTGGGTGAACGCTCCGGAGACCCACGATTTCTTGACACTGCCCATCCAACTGCTTCCACCACAGTGCTCAAAAACACAGATCAAGACCTGTACCCTCAATTAAAGTCTAAAATCTCGATGAAACACGACGTGCTTGCAATTATTTGAAACCACAAATCCTGATGAAAGTTCTCACGTGAGGAGGAGATGAAGTGGGCTGTGAAAGGGATTTTTAATTTGTTGGCAGCTGTGATTGTACACAATCGTCCTTTTATGTGAAAACATAATACATACATCGTGGATCTTGTGTGAGCACAAAATACAAAACAGGTTTAAAGTGTCAACTCACACAAAAATGTATATTTCGGCACCATTTATACATTGTCTTGCTATTTCAAACCTGCATGACTTTCTTCTACAGAACACTAAAGAAGTTATTTTAAAGAATGTTGGGAACTGGCATCCCTTCAATGATGTCAGGTCACCGACATTCTTCAAAATACCTTCCTTAGTGTTCTACAGAAGAAAGAAGGACGCAGGTTAGAAATGTCATGAGGATGAGTAAATGTTGAATTTTGATTGAATTTCAGTTAAATGATCCATTCAAATGATACAAAAATAGAGCATTTGTTGTACATCGTGATTCACAGCCGATTGGAATACAATACGTATTATCTCAGATATAAAAATCCAAATTCTATTTTTACAAAAGGTACCATTAAAATAATAAAATTCACAGTTACATGGATTAAAGTCTGAAAATCGCTACACAGTAGTTTCATGCTTCCACAAACCAGTCTTAACATTCGCAGAGGTCTCTGCGTTCAAACTCTGCAGTGTCTCAGAATCTTTGGCAGGTCCGATTTGGCACGCCAAGTTCAAGCCGTACGACTTTGGCTGGACCTTCAGTTCAATAGAGAGGGGCTGGTTTGGACAGTCTTCAGTTTGGCCTGTGACATCAGTCCCCGATCCCATCACGCCCCCGTTGCCCACGCTGCCACTGAGCCTCTTACTCAAACCGTTCCCCATGCGAACGCCTCCACCTTTGCCCCCCTTGTCGAGGTGCCTGGAGCGTCGGGGTACACTGGTGCTGGCGTCGCTGCTGTCCTGTTGTAACTGACTCTGCTGGCGCTCACGGTACGCCAGGTATGCCGCCCGCCGGCTATTGCGCGCCTGGATGCTGTCGTGATGGTGCTGGCGCTTGTGCGGGACGCTTTGCACGCTCCCCTCGATGCTAGTGGGTACATCATAAGAGTACTCGCGCAAAACGGTGAGTCTGCTTGCACGGTGTGTCCGCGACCTGTTTTTATGATGTCGCCCGGGGTGGCCATTAACATTGCTTGGGAGGTTGTTGTTGTTGACGGAACTGGGTCGGTACTGGACCTCAACGGGAACAATGTGCATTGTTATCTCATTGTCTACTGAATGTTCGGTCAGGCTATTATCTGGTAAAGCGCCGCCGTTGGCTGTAGAAGGCACTGGTTTGCACTGAGCGGCTTCTACCTGCAGATTGGTCAGTTTACAACCCTGGGTGGAGTTACGCACACTTGGCGCGCTCTTATTGGTGCAGGAGGATTCGGGACTGCTCGCTGCGCACCTCGCTGTCTCTCCATTTTCTCGGGCGGACGACGCAGACCCGCTGGACCCCGGGATGGGCACGAGCAGAGAGTCCACCTCTACATCATAGTTACGTTGCCCCATGCAACACGCCTGGGACCAGTGACGCCGCATGTCCTGACGATTCACGCAGTGGTGGGCAACAAGAAACGCACCCAGGGCCAGAGCCGCAACTCCAAACAGGCAGGCAAACACAAGGTCGGCCGGATGTTCCTGGGACACGGCCAGGGCGCCGAACACCCACAGCGCCGCATAAAGCAACAGAGCTCCCGCCACACCCAAGAGCTGAGCCGCAAACGTATGTTCGTTCTCCAGGGAGGACATCAACACCTGCTGCGTGACTCCCACGGGTGACTCCAGGTGACCGGGGGTGACGTCTGCAGCTTCTGTGACTGAAAGATGCTGAAGTTCTTCAGACTGCTCTTTGAGTTCGAAGCGGCGCTCTGGGTGTCGACGGAGCTGAATAAGGATGCTAAGGAAGTACATGCAGTCCACGAAAACGATAAAAGCTGCCGGTCCGTAGAAAGCACCAAGACTAGGCTCCCAAGCCATCCAACAACTGTGTGAACACAAAAAATGATACATAAGGGAATCAAAAACTTGTATAATTTCAATGCTCAATAACTCAATTTTATTTTTACATCTATAATTTTTACATTATTTGTGGAATGTCAATTCGTGACAAATATTTTTGTTAAAGAAGCAATTCAATTTTTTTCAATAAACAAAAAACATGTTAAAATTCAGACATGAATTTATAAAATAAATTGTTTGAAGTCAGGGACTTCTTGATATGACGATTAAAGGAATAGTTAACCCTTTAATGAATATTCTGACTTCAGTTGCTCACACTCAAATTGTCATTTGTTGTCACTTCAAACTCATTTCAAACTTGTTTGGCATTAAGTCTGTTGCGATACCCAAAAGAAGATATTTTGAAGAAGGCTGGTAGTTAAAAAGTACACGCCATTTCAAAGTCATAGCAGACTAGTGGTTTTAATTTTACCAACTTTACTTAAAATATTTTCATTTGTGTTGTGCAGAAAAAAAGAGTTATATAGGTATTAAATGTATAGAGGCTGGGTAAATGATGAACATTTTCCTTTTCGGTGTAAAGTATTGCGAAAGTATTCAAGTGTTGTGTTCCAAACAGAGAGGGCGATAGATTGGCAAAGGTAACGATAAATATATTTATTTATTTATCACAATCACATGAATCCAAATTTAAAGTGACCATGAATGTGTTTCTAATTTTAATGATCTGACCATTCATAATGTATAGTTTTTGATTTGTTGAAAGGAAAATGAATATAACATGACATTATAAATAAATTCAGCTTTAATAACAACCTTTCTGATATAATTTCAAATGTTTACACTGGTGGTCTCGAGGGTTTTACAATATGTGGGTAAAGCTTCTGCGGCCCTTGAGTGCTTCTCTTTGGTCACGGTAGCGTGAGATAAATGAAATCCTTAAGATCCTCAGATGGTTTGGACTTTAAAATTAAACCGAGCTGTTACGATCCAAACAGCTGCCACAAGTGGAAGAGTCTAGCAGACATAAAAATACTAAAAATAGATCATAATTAGGTTCACATAACTTCAGAGCGTCTAAACTCTTCTCCTCTATAAAGTATTATTCTGCACTTTGCAGCGCGTGGGCGTTAGCCTCGTCGATAGCGAAAGCAATTTCTCACGGTGGAGAAAGACGATGAAATGACAGAAGTGTTCACTGGGGATTTAGAAAGGACCCAGAGGCAGATTTCATGAGCCGCTTGACATGTGCCATTTATAGATATTCAGCTGCTAAACCTTTACATTTAAACTCATGTAACTTAAGATCAATAGTACGCCATAGTTTCCATTCAGAACATGTTTTTATCCAAACTGACTAATAATTATTTATACTATATGATACAGTAAGTCATTTTGTCTCCATATTTTTGTTTCCAAGTTAACTTCATATTATGAAATACTATTTTCTACAATAATATTTCCTAATTAAGTATATTTGGTGTAAATGTAAACTTTTAAGAAAGGCTGAACTTTGATTGTATGGGCTCAGATATTTTTAGACTGGATGACTTTTTTCTGCAGAGCAAAACAGAAGATATTTAGAAAAATGCTGGCAACAGAATGACGGATGTACCCATTGACTTGCATCGGTTTGTGTCAACATTCTTCAGAATATCTTTTTGCAAAAGAAAGTCAGACAGGTTTGAAACAACAACAAGCAGAGTAAATGATGACAGAATTTTCAGTTTTGTAAACTGGTCCTTTACATTGCTGGACTCAAGGTAAATAAAATTAAATAAGTTAGCTATTTTGGTTTATTTATTTCTCTGAAAATCTTTATATTAAGTTAATATTTATGTCATAATATAACTAATTCTTCACCGGGGTGGAAATATTACAGTGGAAAACATTTTCTGGAAGGAGTAATTTTCGAAGGTATGTTCGGTGTGATATGGAAACACTTTATACTTACTAAGGCGCGTTGGCTTGACTGCCATAGTTTTTAATGTTAGCTGCAGCTGTTATTCCACAGACAATAATCGGTATCCCTCCACCTATGAGATAGAACCTGTAAAAATACAAAAATACTTTTATACATTT
The DNA here is from genome assembly GCA_033220385.1 of Triplophysa yarkandensis. Lineage (NCBI taxonomy): Eukaryota > Metazoa > Chordata > Actinopteri > Cypriniformes > Nemacheilidae > Triplophysa > Triplophysa yarkandensis. The sequence continues at coordinate 3,644,099 of CM065661.1, read as the reverse complement.
CCAAACATTTAGTATATAGAATGAAAAGTTAATTCTATATAATGTAAAAAACATTGTGCGAATATATAACCTTGATATCTTTAATTTCTCCATGATTTCACCTTGACATGATCCTTGTCAATATTAGTAAATTAATATCTGAGACTAATTAAATGTTTTTTTAACATTTTTAATTATCCATGATTTGTTTTCTGTGGCACCTATACTAGCATCTAGTGGATAACCTGTGAACAACATTCAAATGATCTTGCCTCTAGTCTTAAGACCAAAACGATCTTAAACTCAAGCCTTATACACAAGTTAAATACAACACTTTTGATTGGTTTATTACGTTAAACTTTAGAAGATCATCAATTACCTCAGCATGGGTCTGGGTGGAGGTGGAGGTTCATCCAGCTCCTCGTAGCGTTTGGCCTTTCGTGTCACCTGCTTGTAGATGTTGCGTGCCGTTACACCCGACCACAAAGCCGTAGCCAGCGTAGAGTAATGCAGCACAATCCCCACCTAAATAACATTATAGAAATACAATGAATTACACTACAAATCAAAAGTGTTAGGACATTATTTAAAAAAAACTGATCTCAAGGTGTACGTCTAAATGTCTAAAATGAGAACAGTGGACAAAAAATTATTTAGAAAACTTTCTATTCTTCATGACAAAAATGTATACTGAATATTGAAGAAATAACAGCCAATGACAGTTCAGAATAGAAAAGAAGTCTGAAAAAGCATTTCAGTTTTTTAAAACATAGATTAAAACATTTATTATAAATAAAGATTCTTCGAAGTACTGCAATAGAAGAACCATTTTTGGTTCCACAAAAAACCTCTAAGTCTGAGAACCATCGGTTCCTTAGTTTTGAAAAATGAGAAGGACCTTTTAACCACAAAGAACCTTTTTAGAGACAGAAAGGTTCTTCATGGAACCATTAAGACTAAAAAGTTTCTTGAATGGCCAAAGGTGACTACATTGAAATTTATGAAATATACATGTTTGTTATTTTATTTATTACCATAAATTAATTTTGTTTTGTTTCATCATTTTGATGATTTAATTATTATTATTATTATAAAATGTGGAAACTATGTGAATGCATAACTGAGTAAGTGTCCTGAACTTTTGACAGGTCGTGGATAGAAAAGCAGGTGGCACGTACCGCTTGGCAAACACTGGCATTGTATGTTTGGTTGATGCCTCCCACAAACACAGCACAGGTGAGAAGAATATGCAGGCACAGGTTAACCAGCATGTGCCAACACTTCTTACTGATCCTCACTGACCTGTAAAAACATCAAAACACGAGAACCTTCAAGGGGCATATTTATCATTTCAAATATGACGAATGCTTCAACCAGAAGTGTCTTGTAACTTGTCTGGATGTACTTGTAACAAATCGTTCTTTTCTTGTACTTAATGAGTCTCATTTATAACCCCGCACACATCTTTTAACAGGTGAAGTATCAGCGCTTACTTGTGGTGGTAGATGTAACTGACTATGACAGACATCAGGGAGATGACCAGCACGATGGCAGCGGCGTAGATGACCGGGTGAAGGGGGCTAAAGCTGTACCCGTCGTACCCCGTCCTGTTCAGATCCTGTTAGACACGAGCACATCAGACTACATCAGCAAATGCATTTCAACACCCTGTGATTCAGGTTCATCCTTTTGTTCCGAATGTCGTGGACGGATGAATAAGATCCAATTACAAACGGGTTTAATGCCAGCGGCTCAGCGCTCGTGTCAAACACGGAGGGGAAATCGGACTAAAATTACACATTAAATCAATCCGGCGGTAAAAAATGAAAGGTTAAAAGCAGCCCTGAAATCCTAAATAATTACATGACAAGAGGATGATGGGAACATTGGAATCCGGTAATAATTTGGCACAATCTTTTTGTTACTTCTGGCTGTGAGTTTAGTAAAGTGACATTATTTCACCCACACAGTATTTTAGTTTCATGCATACATCTACATGCCGTTTTATACATAATTATTGTCTGTTTTGTACCTAAAATGTATGTCTGCATGATATAAAAATAATTAGAAGCTCGGTCCTGAATACAGTCATATATTTCCTATGTTACATCATGATTTACTTACCTTTGAGTTGCTCAGAATTTGTATACATTTATTTGTTCTGATGAACACAGAGAAAGATATTTGGAGGAATGATCTTGGACCCCATTGACTACCATTGAAGAGTAAATACTTTATATTTGTCTTTGTTATGTTGAACACAAAATAGGATATTTTGAAGAATGGTAGTCAGGTATTCAAATATCTTGCTCTATGTTCAACCTAACAAAGAAATGCATAGGGATTTGGAACAACTAGATGGCCATTAATTCAGAAACGGAATTTCCCCTTTTTGGGTTAATTATCCCCATAAAAGTGGCGTGATAAAAGAGTTTGGCTTCCTGATCTGGCTTCTTTTATCATTTAAAGAGACACTCGACTACCGAAGGAAAATCATCTCAATATACTTGTGTATTACGTAAAAACTTTTACAATATTATACAATATGATCTACTATGGCAGTCAATGATGACCCAGAATTGTCAGATGCTGACATCCTTCCAAATAGCTCCTTTGGTGTTCAACAGAGCAAAGAAATTATAAAGGTTTTGAGTAATTCATGACAGATTTTATCTCGGTGGCACTATCCCTTTAGGAACATCTTGGACAGATTGATTGGTTTGACTTTAAAATATTGCTTTGAATTCATTGAATCATATAGGAAATACATCATAACCCAACCCTTATGTTGCGTTGAACCGCTAAAATGTTTCTTTATACACAAAAGACAGCTGTGGATATTATAAAAAGTGATGAAAAGTTATAGAGATGCTGACATTCTTTTGGGTGAACCCTCAATTTAGCTAAATCTTTGGGACTTCTCTCACCATCAGTAAAGCATAGTTGTTGAGTGAATCACAGGACATGGTTGTGAAGTTGTCATCCTGATGGGTGATTCGACAGCCGTCGTTCTGCCAGCCTCCCTGCCCTCCCAGAAGACTGAAGTTCCAGCAGACAGGAAGAGCATCAGAGCCGTGCAGGAAGCGTCTCATGGTCGCGTTTACTGGACTCTGCAGGTTCCGCAGTGTAAATCCCTCTGAACAAAATGAACACGACAAACAAGACTAAGTCAACCAAGACAACTGAGTCATATTTAATCATTTCTGACGTCCTTTCATTCGCACAATAGACAAAAGGCTTCTGAAATTTTATAAAGTAAGCTTATGACAAACTAGATTTCAGTTCTTAAATTGTTTATATAAGATAAGATCTAATTTTACATTAAAAAGACACGGAATGTCTAAGCAGAGTAATTTTAGTTTAGCTTTTGGTTGTTTTAAGTTTTATAAATAATCAATTATTAATAAAGTTTAGTTATATTTTTAGCATGTTGATAATGATTTTGTCCTTGTATTATAATTAATATATTGCTACACAAAATTTATTCAGTATTATTTAAGTTGTTGTTTAACATAATTCAATAGCTTTTGTTCTAAACCATTTCAATTTTAGTTCAGTCATCTTTTGCCAACCTCTTATTTGATTTCAACAGAAATGTTTAAAAAGTTTTTATTTTAGTGAACTACAATAACCTTGCTTCTAGTGAGCATTCAACTTTAGAACACCCTCATTTTTTTAGAAACTTTGCTTTACTCTGTCTGTCATTTATGTTAAAGGAGGGCTGTCACAGGCAGATTCTGTCAAGTCTATTGTTTAGTCACATTTACAGAAGACAGATTTACGACTGTTTACGGACAAAGCTGAGCTCCAATCTTGTGACCAATCACCTCCCAAGAGATTCATCCTGAACTAAACACGCTGATGCTCGTGCTCTTCCAAGCTCTCTGATTGGTGCTTGGGTGGAATGCTACCGGTGAATGGCCAATGAATAACTTGTGATCTAATGACGGCGATAGGTTGAATATTTAAAGGACCCATTCTGAAGCCTTTGGCAGGATGGGGGATTGTATTGAGCATAGAAATAAAACGTCATGCATCTAACTCCGTTTTTAACAAATGGTCCACGTTGAACATAACTCGACATGTTTAACAGTCTAAAGCACTTATAGGGGATAAAACAGCGTGATACCCCTCCTTATATATATATATGTGGGATAGAGACTAAGATGATTAATTCATCTGCGATTACATGTTAACTACGTTCATCTTAACTACGAAAGATCCAAAAAGCGACAACGAAATATGTAGCGCGTTCTTACCGATCTTTGTGAGAATCACAGGGGTGACGACACTCCTCCTCTTGCTTCCATCACTCAGGAGCGTGGAGTTACCAGTGGGCGGGAACAGTTTTCCATTGCGGAAGGCCAGTAGGTGAAGTTTATAAACAGCCTCTTCGGCCTGACCCGAACTTCCCAGCGACGAGAACAGAGACGGGGGAAGCTGCAGTGACGCCTCCACTATCGTGTTCTGTAGATATGAAGATGCAATAACATCGCTGTCATAACATGATGGATATATTCTCTCTTTCACCGGATTATTGGAGTCCTCTGTTTGAGGAATGGCTCGTCTCATGTCGAGTAAAATATCACCTGCACGATGCTGCAGGACTACAATTACACCAGAGGATGACACACAGGAAGTACCCGAAGGGTCCGCTTGACGGTTCATACTCACTTTGAGAGCAAGAGCTGATAGGTTGCTGGTCACGTTGCATTTGAAGCTAAGCTGGCGGTCGGGGCTGATTTCAGGGTCTCTGGGGGCGAAGTGGGCCATGACCGTGCGATCCGGCGTGACCTTCTGGAACACGGTGCAGGTCATTCCGTTGAAGCTGCTGGCTTTGATGGCATGAGCCTCCAACGCAATGTTATGGGAATTCTGTTGAAGCGGATATAAATACAAATAATTCCTCCTTCCTTAAAATAATCTATATTGGAGTGTGGTCCAATCCTTTCAAAACCGTCATATTCTTTCACTAAAGGTATGATTTGGTACTCACAGTAGAATAAGCCAGTGCTCCGTTACTGAGCCTGAGAACAGGAATTCTCTGGAGACACTCGACGATACGAGAACAAGCTCTGGCCTCCCTCTGAGCCATCCATAACACCCGCTCATCAGCCAGCATCAAATTACTGGAGATATCCACCATCACATCTCCCAGCTGAAGGAGGAAATACAGTTAGAGACAGTGCATGCCACCCACCCATAGAACACTGGCAATCCTCGGGCGTACATTATATTCACAATCACAGCACACACTCATTCAATATACAAACAGAATATTTGTGTTATTCTCCCACCACAGACGGAAAACTTCTTGACTTTGTTTCACAACTACACACACATGCACGAAAGAAGTACACACACTACGGTGATGTGGTATACCGCTGGATCAAAAAATAAGGGTATCAGCTTCAATACCGTAATAGAAAATGCAATACCTTAATAGTGAATATTTAATGCCTAAAAATGTATTATATATGCTTATGTATATTGTTGTGCATTTTATTTTATTAGTGTTTGGTATTCAGTTTCGGATTAGGCACAAACCAACAGTTTGGCGAGGCTGTCTGAACCTTAGGTCATAATTCTTTCGTTATTCATGAGAATACCGTATACCAAGGTATACCAGGAAGGTTTGACAGGGTCAAAATTTGGATACCATGCAAGCCTAACACACACGTGAATGTAAACATTCCTATTGTATGGAAGAAAACTTGTGACCGAATCTCATGAACTAAGAGGTCATTGAGTAAAATGAATTTTAGTGGCACACTTGAGGAACACAGTAGATATGTTGTGTGTTGAATAAAATCAAATGTGAGGATTCTAGACCTCTTAACAGCGGTTCCTCGTGAGGAAATTCCTACATAATAATTCCTACATAACAATTCAATTTGTTCCCAAAACTGTTTTAGTTTTCCTTTTTTTTTCTTACAGTAACCATGAAACAGTTTCTTGACAGATTTGAACATATAAACTGGATAATTAATTCAGGGTTTGTACATTATTATTACAATTTATTTCAATATCTTCATGCAATTACCATAGAATACTACCCTATAATATAAATAAATGGATAAAACTCTAGCAAATACAGTATTATACAACAGTAACCTGTAGGTAATTATAACATGTTACATATAGAAGATTAATAACATAAGAAACTACAGTAATTGTATACATTTTTTGTAAATGCTGTAATTTGCAATATAACTAATCTTTTGTAAATTATAATATACTAAAGGCTACTATAGTATTTATATTATAACATTGCATAATCTAATACACTATGGTATACTATTGCATTCAACAGAAATAATTATAGTTAATGGACAAACTCTAAACACTGTAGAGTAAGATAGTTTCCTGTAATAAATTATAAACTATAGTATTTTATAGTATATAATAAATATAATATAATTTCCAAAGTATACATTGTATTTGTATTAAAACTCTAGTAAATATCATAGTTTCCTACAGCAACATGTATTGTATATTATATTCCAGGACTTTGTGACAATTTTGACAAATATTTTTAAGTATACCATACTAAAAAAATACTGCTATGAATACTGCAGTGTACTAAAGGAACCTACCTTACAGTAGTCAGACTAAAAAAATAGCATAATTTTTTACTTAGACTAAACTAAATGGATACACTTTATTAAATACAGTGGTATATTATAGTAACTTATAAATATAGTATAGTATTCTAAAGTATTTATACTTTACAATAGGAATAACAGAAATATAAACTATAGTATACTATAGTGTAAGGTAGAAATAACTTCAGTAAATGGTTAAACTGAAGTAAAAGTGTATAGGTTTTTACATAACAATGTCTATTTATAGTAAATGTGCTCAAATTTTTTCATTTGTAGCTATTTTAAATTTGTAGCTAAATTTTCTGTCATGGTACGTTTAATTCTATATTGTCAATATTATAAAACAGCAGGCTATGACTCAAAGCGGGACATGTTCCATGTGTGGGGACTTTATTTAAGGGCTTTCATCGCTTTGGAAAATCAGACAAATCAATTTTTCAGCACACTGTTAATGTATGGTTAATGAAATATATACATGTTTTTATTCTAAGAGTTTTAATGTCCAGAAAGGGAACTTATACCACTCTTATTTGATTCCCAAAATGTACAAATGTGGTGTTTATTCTTCAGCCTGAGAAAAAGAAATCTAATAATGTTGTGGCAATACTCTAGATGTTGAATGATGCGCAGGTGTTACATGATAACATTTTTCTCTTAACACCATGAGCGAGGTGCACACAGAAAACAGACTTAACGTTTCTCTATGGCTCTGTGTTCATATCCTTTCATTCTGATGTTATCTTTCTCTCTTTCATTCCTGCTCAGATTCAATTGTAAACGCCGCTTTGTTCATCAGAGAGCCACAAAGACAAGCGGGGAACAGTGATGTTGGTTTAAAGATCTGATTCTAGACATTTTGTGATTTGTTTTTGAACTATGACCGTGTTAGTGTTTGCGTAACGGAAGCGGATCAAAGAGCCATTAAGCCATTTGTTTGAGATGTCAGTGGGGTTGTCACGCAGTGTAAAGGTAAAGAATTGCTGCTGACAGATGAGAAAACGGATTTGATTTAAAGAAACAAACAAATATCGCTTGTGTGTTCTTCTAATAGATATTTTTTTTCTAGCAGTCAACCAAATGTCCCTTTTTTCTGGATTATTGTGGTGAAGAAATGATCTATTTATTTGTATAAGATTATTTTTATATAAGTTATCTTTTAATGTGAATACTTATGTTTTTTAACAAACATGTCTTGGTTTACCCTTTGTTCTTAATTTATAAGGTAATAATAAAGCAAAATCCCAGAGATGGGGGCATCAAGGTGGCTCCAGAGCCAATTTGAACAGAATTGTTGCCATTTTAATGGTCAACAACCAAATGTGGTTCACTTTCCATTTATTGTATATAATGAGAAATAAAAATGTAGCAAAAACGTGATAAACATTCTGAGATTAAAATATTTTGGCTTAAACCACACAAAAACCATGGGTTTGATACTAAAGGAACACAAATGCCAATGGTTGATGTATAAAATGTACTAAATCAAAGCAGCTAAAATGTTCCGACTAACCCTTTAGTGATCTTTAACACTAGTTTGCAAACGGTGTTTATTAATAATTAAATGATTTGATATTAAAACGAATGCGGAATTTTATTTCAACACAATCGCAATTGCTTTACCTCTTTATACTTCTCTGCAAACACGCCGATCTTCTCGATCATCTCTGCCACAAAGATCACATCTACCTTGTCGGTGAAGTTGGGCGCCTCTGCCGTGTAAACCAACAGCTGCTGTGCTATCTGAACGGCATTGGTCAGATTCAGAGGCATCTGTACACAGAGAACCAAACGTTACAAACTGACACGTAACATTGTTCAACATTCTGGTTAATAAATATGTCAAACACGGCAAAAAATGAAACAAGCAACCAGATACCTGGTTGATGATGTAAAGCACACGTGTGACATCTTTGGTAAATTCACAGCGTGAATAGTCTTCTTCCGCCCACTGGCCGCTCCGGTCACAGCGTCTCCAAGCCCGCCGTTCCTCCGCCGAGCTGCCCGAATAGATGCCGGCACCGGTCACCTGACGCTTACATGGAAGGTACGCAATGATGCCAGCCAGTGTACGAGGCCATCTATAAACAAACAAACTGTTCTTAGAGACATTCAAGCAATATGGATGCAGTATTCTGAAGACAAAATGTGAAATAAGAACTTAAAAACAGAGATTATATTTATTACAATATATAGAAACACCTGCTTATATTTTCCTGTTGATTGATTTTAGACATAAGAAAAAGTCTATGAAGGCTTTATATTTATGGTGAGATTTGGATCTCAGAAAAAAGGCACAAAATCAAAAAATTCAAATGCACAATCCAAAAATAACAAAAGGAGAAGAAGTGTCTTTTGTAGAATCTATAAAACTTATAAACCGTGTTCATACATCAGATCTATCACCACTAGAGTGCAGTGAAGGGCTTACATACGTCATATCTTTTATTTTAACTTCTTAAAATTATACACATGCTATAAAACATAAAATAATGCACAGATGTATGCGATTCCTATTTATTTATTTACTTATACATTCATAACAGAGCTGGCAAAACAAATGCACAGTAAAATGGGGAAAATTGTGATCAGTGATATCTTTAGTGCTGGAGGCTAGGGAGGTACAATCTCTCCTGACAATATAATATCATATGCCAAATATGATCACAATCTGATGGCAATAATAAGTAAAGAAATGTGTTCTTAAAGAAATCATTATTTATCATCTTGTCATTTCAAACCTGTATGACTTGCTCGTGGGGAACAAAAATTAAGATATTTTGAAGAATGCTGGCAACCATTTTTTTCATTGTATGGCATGAAACCACCAGGACATTTCTTAATAAATATATACAAAGGTTGTTAAAATATACAAAAGAAATAGTCATACAGAGACTTGAACTGTACCATACTGAAAAGTCATAATATTCATTACATGCGAGTATTAATCTTTTTTCCCGTCAGCTCGTCTCACCTGTAATCCCCCTTGTTGTTTGAAACCCGGTCCGGCAGACAGTATTTCGCAGAACTCTCCAAAACCACAATGTGGACCGTCCTGGTGTTGTTTCCACGACTGGTGCGTACTCTACACTCCCAGTTTCCGGTGAATCCCGGCTGGATGTTGGAGATGGTCAGAGCGCTGGACACAAATCCAGTTCAAGTTAAACCTAATGCTTGCATTTATTTATTAATGTAAAGCTAAAAAAACAGGGACAAATTGGATTAATACAGGAAAAGTTATGTACAGCATAGCAAATTAAATGAAGATGTTTGGTGTACATTCATTTCAACCTCTAATCCGGGAGTTTCCAACAATGTTTTGTCATTAGTTCATATTTCTGGCATACGCAACCTCACGCTCCAAGGCAAACATCATTTAAGGTGATTTATGCACTTCTAGTGTGCTGACACACTGTTGGACTTTATCCACATCTCGGCTGATTTCCATTACCTGGCTATGAGCGAGCAGTTCTGCACCATGCTTTTCTCTATATAGATGCCCTGCGTGGCATCAGGTTCCACCATCTTCCCATCCTGATACCACAAAACCTGCATGTCCTCGTCCACAAATGAAGCCGTGCACTGAAACGGCAAGCTGTCACCCTGGAACACGATCTGGTGTTGGGACGGCGTCATCTGGAACGAGGGGAGCTCGAGGGGAGCGTCTGAAGGAAATGGAGACCAAGAAAACTGTTATACAATGTGAAAGTCAACAAGAGCATCACATCAACTTCATGGAAAATGACTGCGGTGAGCCACGGTTAAATGTTGTGTTTAAAAGAGGATATTTACGAGTGATGGGAGAATGCTTTCTCTGGTTGGAAAGCCATAATCAACAATGTGAGGCCTCAGACAAGGCTTTTTATTTGGTTTTCCGGCGATGTGAGGTTGACTGTCTAAGTCAAACCACAGAGTTCTTGTTCAAGTTATTGTGCCACAAGAGATAATCTGTTTGACCTCATAATATCCATAAAGCTGTGCATGATGTTAAAATCATATCTACACTTCATATTGCACAACATCAACAAATAATGAAATAAAGTGATAATGTCAGTGAATTTAAGTACATTTTTGGCACACAAAAGTGTTTGAGCACACACGTTCTTGTAGTTTAATTACTAGAGGTAGAAACACAAAGGTCATGAGTTCAACCCCAAGAAACGCCAAACTAGAAAAGACCAAATGCATAGATTGGTAGATGATTTCACAAGCTTAATATATGCAATGAAAGACCTCAAATATTTTCACGTGTCAATTCTTACCGCAGGTGAGTGTTTCGGGTCTTAGGGTGGGTATAAGTTGCCCCTGTAGAGAACGAGGGAACGCGCAGCGGGTTTCTTTCACCCCCACCCCTTTTTCTTTGATCCACACCACCAGCCATTGCAGATTACAGTCACACAAGAGATAAGGGCTCTCAAACTCCCTAAAAAATATAAAGTATGTAATAGAATAAACAACCAAGATACAAGAACATTTCTTACTAAAAGGTTTGGAAACATGGGACGTAGTATATTTACATATCATTTATATACTGTTAAACATGTGTGTACAATAAATATTGGTACTAGTAATTTGAGTAATTTAATGTACAGACATACACAAAAATATGTAAAATAAAAGAAAATCAAACCAATGTTATGAACAATAACTAGACTACTGGTCAACAGTTTGAGAATACTTGAGTAAAACTTCTTAATCTGAACATGTAGGCCTAAACGCCGAAAATTCATTAAATAAAAATATAAGTTAGAAAAAACACTTTTTTCCATGATAAAATGTACATTTCAATCAAAAATGTTTTTGAATGGATGGCTTTGACTGAATATTATAACAGCCAATAATAGCGCAGATGAGTAGGGGACTCCTTTAAAATTCTTTAAAAATCTCAGTGAAAAATCTTGAGAAGCAGCCTGAGAAAATGACAAGAAAACATTTCTGCAAATTGTAGTCTAAAGAACACCATACTTTGATTGTTAAATTTAATCCATTTATTATTATTCTAAAATGTGGACAATTATAAATGCATACGTGAGTATGTGTCTTAAAGAAATTATAGTTCATCAAGGTGACAAATTGACAATTTTCACTTACAGAGTTTTTAGAGAGCCAAGGCTATCAAAGATCCCTTGTGACAGTGATGAAAACTTGTTCTCAGAAAGATTCCTGTAAGAAAAAAGGTGATCAAAATCACTTTTATATAGTGAGGTCAACATCAAGATTCACATATTACATAGCTAACAATCCTATCAGACAGAATGATTTCAATAAAACTGTACATTGCGTTTCAGTTACAAATATTATGTAACAGAAAATTGTTTTTAATATTGTGATTTTTTTGGATAAATGTTTTATATGAAATAAGTTCCTTTCTCAAAACTTCCCCTTTTATTCTAATGGGATGCATTACCATATGTAACCTTAATCCCCATGACGAACAGTTTTTGTTTTTAATTTAGTCTTTATACCCTTGACATCACGTGTGTTTGGGGTGAAATCTGGCCTAATTGTTGTCATAATTGAAATGACTGGATGAGTTATAATCACCTGGTGAAGACGACATTTACTAATATAATCTGCAGCTGTTCATAAACCCATGGGAAGTCAATGGTAACACGCTCATCTAACAACACCTGTTATGAGTTTGGGCATTCTGTTAAAGGTTTAAGGGCTAATTATTCTGAGCCAATGACATTTCCGTGCTTAACACTGAAATCTAATACAAAAAGAGGCCGTCAATACATGCTTTTTAAAGGGTCACACTTAAATACATAAATACAAACCAAAGTCTAAAATCACATATTTCTAAACATGAACAAAATGATGGCAGTTCCATTTTTTGTATATTGCATTTAAATCAATGTGTTTTGATATAAGATCAGTCGTATTAAAGAACCGTATTGTGATTCATATTTCATGTATGTGGTTTAATGCTAAATTCATCCAACATGTGTCACTGTAGAAAGTCCTGGAGACGTTTCCGCTGTTGAAGACACACTCAAGTCATTTCAGATGTTTTCTTTACCTGGACCGCTTCTACGTCTTGGATCGATACCAAAAGTCTAAATTACATTTTCATATAAACCATCATGTATTGCAAAAGTTACGGGCCAACTGGTATTACTCATCAAGGCCAATCTGAATTTACGTCCATGATTGGCGAATGTTAATGCAGGACCTTGAAAATGTATTATGAATATTGAAGCCATTCTGATTTTATTTCACAGCAACAACAAAAAAATCACTTACAGTTTAATGAGGTTCGATAGACCTTTAAAAACGTCCACATGCAGGCAGCCAATCAGGTTTTTCGACAGGTCTCTGTGAAGCATGGAGGATACGGCACATGTTACTTATTTGACACAGGAATTTGCTAATTGATTCTTTAAAAAAAATCATACAATGTGATTTCCTGTTTTTTTTTATTTTTTATTCTGTCTTTCAGTGGAGATGCGCCTACGCTAAAAATTTTAGACCCCTTCATTTCTTTTTAAGTAGTAGAACTTGCAAAATCACAGGGCGATCACATACTTACTGACCTCAGTGTATAATAATTATTAAATACACATTATATTATGCATTTATTATTAAAAGTGTATGTACGGTTAATTGTTGGACAACTCTATGATGAATGTTTCTTCTTGTCTGAAGAGCATCTAGTTCCTGACTCTGTAAGGCCGCTCCAAGAGCCCTCTGATTGGTCACGGTCATGTCTACTGTAATTGGTTAACTCGGCTGTCAGTCACTGAATCACCACCAGTGACGAGATGACAATCCAGTTACTTCCGTAACGGATCTCTGACGACACGTCACGGAAGTAACTGGATGCCTACAGTCTTGTCGTTTGCCGTAGTCCAAGACATACTATATCAACTCGCTTTATCGTGAAACTTCACAGATATTTGTAACCTCACAGATCGATTACAGATACTAAAGCACACACTCACACAAGGGAAATGTAAAATTAAGTTTTGAAGCTTACGGCACTTTTATTGTTAAAGAGTTCGCTAAGGAGTGGCGCGAGTAATAAGTATGTTAGACATATGCTATGTGTTATTATTGTGACTACAGGTCGTGCACAAAAGTAGCTTTTAGGAGTAATCTTTAACACTTATATCAAGTAGCCATGGCAAATTATGATGTCATTTATATAAAGAATTATTCAGACATACTGATGTCATATTATGGCCTCTTGTCTATCAGCAACTTCGATGCCGATGCAACAGATATGGTTTGATTGCGTAACATTTCCATTACATTGCGACATTCGTTCAATTACAACACACTGGTTAACCAACCAATCAGAGCACACCTTGCTTTTCACATCGATAAGCTTCGTTTCAGAGAGGCGGGGCCAAGAGGAGATGTACAGTATTTGCAAACTAAGGTATACACATTGCTGTACACTTACGAATAGAAATATTAATATCAGCTTTTGCACTTTTCATATGAGCCCATATCAAGGTTCTGGAGTGGCCTAGCCAGTCTCCGGACCCAAATCCAATGGAAAGGGATTTATTGCTCAAGGTTAGGTCAACTATTTATGGACATCTAGGTTAATTTCCAAGTGAAACAAACCCAACCTTGGATTAATAAAGCAAAAGAAATGCACGGAGGAAAACGTTTCACTTAATTTATAACTTATAGGCACAGTATAAAAAACATCTTGACATTTGTAGGTTTAAAGTCTAGAAATATAGCTGGTCATTCAGTGTTAGATATCTCCGCGCCATCGAGTCTAGTGTGAACCCTCAAGCCTCATGTGACTCATGTTAACAGATCTCTGACAGATACCGTACAGACCGCCGTACTGCCAGAAACAACTACACTTGGAGACACACACACACACGCACACGCACACGCACACGCACACGCACACGCACACGCACACGCACACGCACACGCACACGCACACACACACACACACACACACACACACACACACACACACACACACACACACACACACACACACACACTTCTTGATGCCATGTTTTAAATTCAAGTTTTATTCCACATTGGATTGGATTGACTTTTGAGCATTAATTATTGATTCATTTCAATGTTTATATAAAAAAGAAGTGGTATTATTGGTGCTCAGATAACATTGAACGAGTATGAACAATTTCTGACACTTGATAAAAGAAAAATAAGTTTGGGAATAAAACGGAATATTTGTCTCATGTAAGGCTGGGATCCCTACTCCAAATGAGCCGAATTCTTTTCTATTGATTTGGCAAAAGAAAGGTTTATATGTGCCAAAATGCGCACAGAGAATATACAGTAATGTGCAAAAGTCTGAGGCGTGTCAGCATTTTCAAAGTTTTTATGGCGGTTATGCACATTATTTGACTTTACATTTCTAAACATTTATTTAACCATTCTTTGTAAAGATTCAGTGAGATGTTTCTGTGATAATAGCCAGTGCTCTCAACAGAGATCTGATGTCATTATCTATTTCATCTATTGTTACATGACAAAAAGAGAGAAAAACAGACTACATCCAGAAGACTTGTGTTCTTGTCTTCAAGACGCTTTAAGACGCCTACTCTCAAAGCGAAAGGCCTGTAAAGAGTCAGTTCACAGCACTGCATAATAAAATTCAGGATTATCATGACAAAATAAATGTTTAGAAATGTAAACTCCTTATTTCTAATGATGCTACTGCTAGATGAAAATACTAAAATCATTAAACCAAATACGTAATAAACTCACCACATACATACAATCTCAAAACTTTTCACCCAAGACATTTTTTGTTGCTTAAATTTGACAAACTACCGGAGGCGATGATGTTTGGTGAACAGTGCATTTATCATGAATGCGTATTATACTTACAATCGTTTGAGGGCAAAGAGTCCATAAAACGCTCCTGGTTCAATCTGGGTGATTATGTTGTTCTTTATATCCCTGTAAAGAGAAACAGCTTAAGAACATAAAAACGCACATCAAAACTTTATAGTTGATTTCAAAGGCAACGATTCACACCCAACCCTATAATAACAGGTTATTCAAATCTGTCAAAAACATGCCAATGGGTACAACAACCTTTTGATGCTTTGACAAGCCGTAACTAACAGCCAAGCATGCATAGACCGCTTAATAAATGATCCGCGTATAACGGCGAAACCTAACATTCGACATTAAACATTATTTGGTCAATAACAATATCCTGTAGTACTCAACAACTGACGGGGAAAAAACATGATCGGTGAACAACTGTTATTTAGCATTTTAACTAAGGCCTGCGGGATCACCACACAAAACACAAATATGTGTAGCACTCCCAGAATGAAACATAAGAGATGGACTCCGGCGGCTGAAGGGTTGAAAGAGTATTGTGAGTGATGCCCGGAGCCCACACCTGTGTGATTCCACCGTTCCTGTTCAAAACACTCATCACAGACTTCCAGCGTCAAAGGCTGGCCAACCCTCAAAGCGGCTTTGATGTCGGGCCATTTGTGGTTTGAGGTGAACCGTGTTAGAAAGAATACACAATATGGGAAATGGTAGACGCTATTGGCATGGATCGGACTTAGTTTGGTAAAACGATTATTATACAATATAAACCGAACAAATGTTACATCTGAAGATTTATTGATAAGTTTCTAATTCACCTGCTAAATAACTTTGACAGGTGTGCTCGGTTTTAAAGATTAAATCTGATGTATCTTAATATATGTCAATCGCTTCATCTAAAGACTGAAAAGCATTTTTGTGGACGCAATGCACTTAATGCATAGTTATGGCTTATGAATGCATAGTTAGGGCTTAAAGATGTCATGTGAAACTTGTAAGATTACCTTTCTGCAGCAGAACACAAACGGAGATATTTTGAAGAATGCTTGTCACCGTACAGCGACTGCACATATTCAATTCAATGGTATCGACACAATCAATTAAATGTTTTTAGAATTGTTGTAAATATCATTTCTGAACACTTTAGTCAACAGTTATAACTTTATAATAACTGTTTCCTATTGCTAAAAACAAATTGACACAACGCCCATATGCTGAGATTGCGTTTTAATAAGATTAAAGGGTTTGTTGTATATGAAAATATGAAAATGCGGTCATTATTTATTAACACTCTCGCATTTCTAACCTGTATGACTTATGCAGAACCAGAAATAAAGACTATTTCGATTAAATCCCTAATGACTTGTAGAAAACTTGAGAAGTAGTTCAGCCGGCAGAAAAAATACCTTATTTATCCGCCTAAAGATATCAATCTATTTGTATTATTGGACCGATAATATTAAAATGAGCATTTATTGGCCCAATATCAATAAAACTACCGATACATAACCCATCCCTAATCTTCTTTTGTGTTCTTTGGAAGAAAGACAGAAGGTTTGAAATGAAAATAGTAAATGATGACACATCTTTCATTTTGGGGTTAATTTTTCCCTTAATCCATAAATTGTCAAATATTATATAAAATCCTTTTATCTCTAACACACGTTTGAACGTCACATCCTTGGGGATTAAGGATAAAACCACCAATCTCTATCGGAAACTATTCTACAGAACTTCTATAAGATGTCAGTAGACACCAACATCAATCTCAATACATTCAATAAAGACCTACAATTTTTTTGATGCAAAAACATTATTTTTAAATAAGTATTTCTGTAGCTCATTGAGAAGAGCTTTGCTTTAACATCACAAAGATCGTACATTTATTTCCCAGGAAACAAGCTACTGAAAATCAGTAGCTATATGACTTTGGATAAAAGTATTTGTCAAATGCATAAAAGTAAACATTCATCGGCATTGACTATCACATAGAGAATGTTCTCCGTACTGTGAGAATCTATTCGTGTCTTGAAGGCAGTGGGTTTCTTTGCACACAATGGGCGGTTCTCTGAAGTGGAAAGGCAAACACAAGTCCCGGGAGCTCAGCTCACAACCCTCTTTACACAAGAGCGGGAGGAGGGGGTGCAAGAGAGGGAACGCTTTTTTCAAACTCTCCTCCACAGCTTCTCAGAACCCACCAAGACGACAAAAAAGCCTTAGGCCTTCTAAAGAACCTAAGTGTCGTTACATTTGAACCTGAATATGTTGGCTAGTCTCCATCATCTTAGATAATATTTGGGTGTCAACTGCAACAATAAAGAACCCCATTTCTTCTTGCTTAACTTGAGTAAAGAGGGTCTCCATACGCGTTTTCATCCGTGCTGACACAGTAACAAAGAATCACAATGCACAGAATAACGTGCGAATCAGACTGCTGACACTTTTGGATTCAGCTGGATTCATTACAATGACAATAGCTCCGAGGAAGAGAAAAGCACACAGGGAGCTCCATCGGTGGGTAACCCGGACCCCGATCGCACCGCCACGCTGTCAAAGTCAATGATGAATTCCTCCGGCTTCCAAAGCACGAGAAGATCAAAGATGTTTACACTTGTGTGCGTTGTAAAGACACGGGCTTAGCTTTTCATGCCATGTGAGAAATCATTTTCTGAACTTTTAAAGAGACAATTCACAATAAACGGGACAACACGCAACTCCATCTTCATTACAGTGAACTGAGATGAAGCTTTGCATCTGGTCGAAATGTCCTGCTGCTGAATTCAGGGTTTCGCCACAAGTCAAACTTTACCAAACACAATTTTCTTGGCTTTCAAGCGAAACACAAACTGGCCATCTGTTTCTTTGTGAGTCTGATGTGATTTCCAGATTTAACTCAGGAAATAATAACCAAGGGTACGTGGGGTTTGTGGAACTGGCATGAAATAAAGATTAATGATGTAAAGGTGTGAACATAGGGTGTAAAACTGGACTAATGTCCATTCTCTTCTGTGTACAAATGTAAAATAACTTATAAAACGTACGGCCATCATTTCCTCTTTTCATTTCATAAGTATAGGTTTCTTTCTATTGAAGAACACAACAGAAAATCTTTTGAAAAATGTTGGTAACCAAAACTGTTGGTGGTCATTGACTTGCATTAGGTTTGTGTGAATGGAAGTGTCTGTTACCAACATTCTTCGAAACATCTTTTTGGTTTTCTATCATACAATGACATGTTTACGGTGATATATTCAAGATGAACTATTCCTTAAGGATCATTTATAAATCCTTATGAATTAACCTAAATACAAAGAGTACAAAATATTTTAACAGTCATTTCGCAGCTTAAGTTCTACTATAAATGTTTTAAATAAGAAATGTCATGGAAAATACACGATTAGAAACACTGGAACATTGTGTGTTTCTCCAGCTCCCAGGAATACACAATTCTGTAAATGGTCTTCTTTCAATTGTGAACCCACTGCCATGTCTGGAAATAAGCAAAAGACTAAATTCTTAAAGACAATCCATGAACCAAAGTGTAAACACTTGGTTTGTGCAAGAATAAAACTGTTGCTTTTATTTACTTATCCTTGCAGTCTTCGATTTCCAAGCATTGATTTTGGGTTGTTTACCGTTGATTTTTCCTTCTTTAAAAGCTTGACAAAAGTTGGTTACAACCTTCAACTACTGTAAACAAAAAATCCCACACTATTAACAACCACTTGTGTTTTTATTCTAGAGGAATAAAGAATGGCATTGAGGGGGTTTAAAGGACACAAGAGGAACAATAACCACATTTTCATTTTTGGATTTGAGCCATTTAAATCTCAGTCCCTTTATCTCTTGGTCAGTCTTGCTGAAAGTCATAAACCAGCAGCACACACATTGAAAGCGATGCTAAATACAGTATTTCAATGCTCAGTGTCTAAATTTGGCCGTGGTTAGAGGATGAGCTTAAAACATCTGACCACCATCACCACCACGTCTACATAGAGTGACACCGTATCCCTGACGGAAGCAAAGAGCAGTAAACCGATGCCAAGATAAGCCATTGTGTTGGCTGAAAGCAACGGCTATAATTAACTTCCACTTTAACCGGCCCTTCAATGTGTCCTAAGATACTTCACCGACGTACAGACCAAAGTCAAATCGATGTTTTTTTCCCTCTTAGCAACCATCTGTTGCAATGTAATCTGCATTCAAACGATCAGATGTGAAAAAAGATACACTTACAGTCTTTCCAGCGATGATAAACCGATGAAAGAGCCGTTCAGAAGTTCCTGGATTTTATTGTTGCTCAAAATCCTGTATGGGAAGAGAAGCTTAGATTAAAATCGAGTTGATTACAGTCGCACAAAACAGAATTTTGCATTTGTAAAGCACAAAAGCAAACATGCTTAAATTCCTCATTCCCAAAATGCTGGACTTACTGAATGCCGTTTTTAGCAAGCACATTCTTACCAGATGCCATCTAATATAATGCAGAATTTACAGCAGTGCTGGTGGGATCACAGACAGCCGAGTACACACAAAGCACGCTGAGAGACAGATCATGTAACACGAAACACCGTTACAAATTCTGTTTTCAAATGAGTTCAAAAACAGCAAAATATTGATAGTTGATAAACATTGGTAATCTGCGATAATCGATAGGTTTTGTGTGTCATGAAACTACGTGATATTTTGTTGCGAAATATTCAAGGACCAGATTTGTTACTGAAATATTTAGAATGTTGCCCTGTTGTTTATATTCAAAAGTCGTTGTTGTCATATAAACATCTTAAATTTGTTTCAAAATACTATAATTAAAGGTAAAGCTCTTGCTAAAATGTAAATAATAACAATTACTCGTCCTTTTAAACCATTCTTTCCTTTGTATAATTGAAAAGAAGATCATTTTAAAAATATGTACATACAACATATTTTTTTAGAAGACAATATTTAAAGCGAAAGCTCACGCAAAATCAAAAAATTATAGTCATCCTCAACATTTTTTTCTTCATTTGTTTGGACACAATTTAAAAAATATTTGCCCAAACAATAGAAGACAATGGGTACAGCCATTTTTCAGTCACCAACATTTTTCAAAATATCTGCTTTCTGCCGAAGCAAGTAATGTCAAGAGGGTGAACAAATAAACGAATTTACATTTTTGAGTGAACCTCCGTTTAACCCACTTGAGTCATTCCAACATCCCAATGTTACATATTAGTTACATGTTTCAAAATATCTGTTTGGATCTGGATTTTATTGTTTGGTGATCACTGTAACATCATTCACATGAGTCCTGAAAAGCAAATCTTTTCTTTAAATGACAATGGTGTGCGAGTCGAAAAGCTCACCACTGATTGGCTGAGAGGACTATCAACAGAGCGGAACCGTGCCGGCTGCTCAGGCACATACCAGAAAATTTGTGTTGATATAAAGTGAGGCACACACTCTTCGAGCTACCAACTGACTTACTAGAGAGCAGCTTTAACAAATCAAAAAACAATCACATTTATTTAACTAGCCTTTGTGCGGTTCTCCTTTCAAGGACCAGAAATAAAACATCTTGAAGTTCCATGCACTGGCATATCATTTGACAACCTTATGTATATGTTCATAGTCCAGCTCAGTGGAACACGCTGTTAGATTGTGTTTGTTTTGTTGTCTAGAAAGCCAAAAATATCAAAACATCCACGTCTCGTTAATTTTGTCGGACAAAACAAAACAGCACAACAGTTTGCGGTGGGGTGTCGTAGGGACACCGGATGCGGGTCCTCACGATCATCCGCGGGTCCCAGGCAGAATGTTATTATTTCTGGCTGTTGACGGGTATCTTTATTACAAGCTTGGCCTGCTGAGACGTAGCCATATTTTCCTGGCTTTCAAAACACAAACAGTTCCTAAGCCTTCTTTCTCACTTTAACAGATTGTGGATTTTCCAACTCCAGATGTTCAGAACATCGAGGAAGAGGTTTATCGGATCCGTCACAGCATTGAGACGACTTTTCAGACCCTTCCAAAGTCAACAAGAAATCCAATTCACCGCCGTATTATAAATCTGCGGATTACTCCAAAGAAAACAATGGTTTTCCAGCGAAATGTAATTTACTTGATTTCTGAAACTACTTATTTTCCTTTAAATGATGTCACCAAGAAGACTTCAGATTCATCCAAAGGGTGCCAAAAAGGTTTTTTAAAGACAAGCAAGCAGACCTCCATGATTGAATAAAAGCTCTAGTAAGAAACAAATGAAACATTTACCGTGAATTCCCGATGGATAATATCAAGTTCTGTTTTTCACAAGCATGCTGCGTTCCTCATAAACATATCACATTACAAATGTAAAAACGTATTGCACATTCAGTTTCATTTTACCGTTGTAAACAAATGGAAACCACCTATTGAATAGGGTCCAACCAGGACCATAGTATTCAGAAACACGGGTATAGTGTATAAAGGTAAATTCACCCCAAAATAAACATCTACCGTCTTCCTTTCTACCTTTGAGTTGTTTAAATATGCATTAATGTATTTGTTCTGATGAACACAGTGAAGGATATTTAGAAAAATGGCTGTAACCAAACAGTTATTGGACCTCATTGCCTACCATCAAGGGAAATCCTTTTTTTCTGTTGAACACAAAATGAGATACTTCGATGAATGTACAACAACGAAACGTTCTGGGGAACTTTTGTCTACCTTTCCTCCGTGGTAGTTAACGGTGTCCTACAACTGATTGGTTACATGCATTACTCCAAATTTCCTCCTCTGTGTTCTTCGGAACCAAGAAACGATCCAGGTGAATCATTCATGAATACATTTTTAATTTTGGGTGAACTGTCCTTAAACCTATGATAAAATGTTATTTTTACTTACCATTTACTTGTGATCAATCTAGCTAACATAAATTATTTGTTATAACAGGGCTAAATCTAACAAAATAATGTCATGTGATATGGAATTAACACTAGAAAATTTATGTAAATAACTAATTTATACTTCCAATGCATCTTCTTAATGCGAAATACAGATAAGCGCATCCCATCCCGTACATGTAAATAAAAGGTGTACATGCCGTTTGCATGAGTTTTGAACCTTTCACATAACTGTTAACTGTACCACCATATCTGACGTTTCTCTCACAACACATTCTAATCTATCTGCATTTCCAATGTTTGGTTATATTTTCCATCAGAGCAACTTTTCAACGCCATGAGAAAGAACTGCTGAGAACAAAACTGCTGTTTATAAAGAGAACATTCACACACCGCCTCGTGACTCTGAAAAGTCAAGATAAAATTAAGACTGACACAAACATTCATGAGCACAGAGATCCTCTGTCGTGACAAAAATATTTCCCTTGAAAATACCTGAAAAACATCTCCTACTTGACTGTAAACTGTTGTACTTTATCTTAAAGGCAGGATACATATTTGGGGTAGAGATGCATTGACACAGAGTATCATCAAATCATTTATAAAATAAATAGAAATTATAATAACTGATCTTAGATTTGGGATAAATAGTTGTTGAATTGTGTATCAGTGGACAGGACATTACTTCTGGCCTGGAACCTTTTAAATTAGTGTCTGGCACCTATAGGTCTCCCAAATCTGGAGACGGATTCAAGATAAAATCTTATCTTGAATTCTGCAAGAACCCAGCGAACGTCATAATTAAGGTGAAAATTCTGTAATTATTTACTCATCCTCTTGACATGTCATACCTGTATGGCGTTTTCTGCAGAACACAAAAGAAGATATTTAGAAAAATGTTGGGACATTGCATTGCTTATGTGTCCATACAATAGAAGTGAAGGGGTGCCATCGCTGTACGATTACCAACAGACTTCAAAATATCTTCTCTAAGTAAGAAAGTAAGAAAGTCAAACAGGGCTTTAATGACAAGATTGTGAATATCTGATTTTTGGGTGTCCTGACACTTTAATTCAAGTGTTTTAATGAAGAAATGTTAAGTACAATTTGCATGTTTTAACCCAAAATGCTGAGAAAATTACAGATTCTTTCTCTAAAAAAATGTTTTACAGAGATAATATTTGGTAACATGCTCACCAAAAAGCCAAAATAGGATAACCTCAAACATTTATGTTACACATAGTATACTATATAAATAAAGCACATGTACATAAACCTTAACTGGCTACCTTACAAACCATCAATCTCCAATCTACACATCTAAAGAAACCGATAACAAGCAATGCCAATGATGATCAATTCTTGTTTCTGTGTCAAATCCTTTATATACATTCGATCCCTGTTCATTCCATTAATATCAGGCGGTCCGCATGGTGAAAAATTGTAAGAAATTATTTAAGATTATTTAGCAGTCTAGACACCAATCCCATGCTCCCTCACTAGTTTCCAGGTGTGTTTTAAGGAGAACAGCTTTATCCAGGTGGAGCTTTCAACAGTTCCCTAAGAAACGCAAGCTCTGTAACCGAGCTTACATAAAAAGACAGCTGCACACACACATTTCACACACACAAGATCCTTTAACAATAGATCCAGAGGTTAAACAAGATCCCAGCAGGTACTAAGAAACCTTAAAGTATCACTCCTTAAAGTGATAGTTCACCAAAAAACTGTTTCTCGCACTCTTGTCATTTCAGACCTGTTCGACTTTCTTTTTTGGAAGTAGATATTTTAAAGAAAGTTGATAACTGACCAGCAGTGGAACAAATGCTGGTGAATTGTCATTCTTCAAAATATCTTCTTTTGTGAACCGCAGAAGAATTAAAAAGTCACAGGTTAGAAATGAAAAGAGGATGAATAAGTGATGACTTTTGATTTTCATTTTGGGGTGGACTGTCGCTTTAAATGTAGACAATGAGACAATATGGGAAACATACAATTTATTCCTTATAGATTTTAGGTCAGAGAAGGGCATGGACAACCACAGCATGGCAATACCTCACTTTCTTAAAATCCACATACGATCAATTCCTCCACAATAGAAATCTAACAAAAACGCAAGACACAAGAATACCCATAAGTATTCCGAACCAAATCCTTGAATGTTTATGTGTAACTGAGACACAAACGTGTTTTTCTGCCCATTGTAATGTCAAGGCTTCCTGTACGGATTTGGATAACCTGAGACTGCTGAATTTGAAGTACTCTTTAGGGTACCAACGCAGACGTCTGCCTCACCGCGTGACGTCGGTAAAGTTCAAGTCTGAAATAAAGCGTTTTAAAACAACTGCATTAAATCTGTCAGCACTGTCTTCTATTCCTATGTTTATTTCCCCACAGGTCAAAGTCTTTGCTTTTAACCTTTCCTCTCTTTTAATGCAGACTCTGCACATGCACACAGCCAAAGACCAAAGTAACATTCGGATGTGCCTGAGGTCCGTCTCTGAAAGACATCATCACGTGGCCCGCTTTCACTTCCAACCCAATAAAGCTGCACCAACAGCCACACATAAAACATACAGCAACATGCATGTGGAGAGATATGTGCCAGTGCCTTTCTATACATTGCGAAAGAAAATTCTTAGACTTTACAAAAGCAACATTATGTGAGGTCTGGAAGAGAAAATGGAAGAGAAATAAGACAGACAGGCTGCCTCTTCTTTTCATAGTTGAATGAGACATTCTTCAGATGACTGCGCTGATGCGGGGAATTCTTTTAAAATTCTTTCATATTATAACATTTGAAAGCTAAAGGTATAAAATTCTTAACGGCAAGTAGACCGACGAAGACAGAATTACAGAGCACTACTTACAGAGGCCTGGATTGAGTTCAACTATGTATTCATAAACAATCATTTACCTACAGTTTATGCCAGGTTAGATGTAAATGTATAGACTGCAAACAAATACCTGCTAAAAACAGCAACAGACACTTGTTATGGATATAAAGGGAATTGTGTTGGTTTAGTTCACCTTTTAGTTCTCAAAAAAAATGAAACATGTATTGTTCTGATGAACAAAGAAAAGATATTTGGAAGAGTCCTTGTAACGGTGTTACAGTTCTTAAATTGATATTTGTTTTGTATAATACAAAATAAGATATTACGGAGATTTACTTCAGCAAAAGTTTGTGGTGTCTCCAGACTTCCCTTGTCATTTCAACAGCGGTCCTCAAAAGAGTGTAAAGAATAGTATGTGACGTCACAAAAAGTGTGGTGACCCCTACTCAGAATTCATGCTCTGCATTTAACCCATCCACAGTGAACAGACACAGTAGTGAACAGACACACAGAGTAGTGATCAGACACACAGAGTAGTGATCAGACACACAGAGTAGTGAACAGACACACAGAGTAGTGAACAGGCACACAGAGTAGTGAACAGGCACACAGAGTAGTGAACAGGCACACAGAGTAGTGAACAGGCACACAGAGTAGTGAACAGGCACACAGAGTAGTGAACAGACACACAGAGTAGTGTACAGGCACACAGTAGTGAACAGACACACAGAGTAGAGTAAAGACACACAGAGTAGTGCACAGACACACAGAGTAGTGCACAGACACACAGAGTAGTGAACAGGCACACAGAGTAGTGAACAGACACACAGAGTAGTGTACAGGCACACAGAGTAGTGAACAGGCACACAGAGTAGTGAACAGGCACACAGAGTAGTGAACAGGCACACAGAGTAGTGAACAGGCACACAGAGTAGTGAACAGGCACACACAGTAGTGAACAGACACACAGTAGTGAACAGACACACAGTAGTGAACAGACACACAGAGTAGTGAACAGACACACAGAGTAGTGAACAGACACACAGAGTAGTGAAAAGGCACACAGAGTAGTGAACAGGCACACAGAGTAGTGAACAGGCACACAGAGTAGTGAACAGACACACAGAGTAGTGAACAGACACACAGAGTAGTGAAAAGGCACACAGAGTAGTGAACAGGCACACAGAGTAGTGAACAGGCACACAGAGTAGTGAACAGGCACACAGAGTAGTGAACAGGCACACAGAGTAGTGAACAGGCACACAGTAGTGAACAGACACACAGTAGTGAACAGACACACAGTAGTGAACAGACACACAGTAGTGAACAGGCACACAGAGTAGTGAACAGGCACACAGAGTAGTGAACAGGCACACAGAGTAGTGAACAGGCACACAGAGTAGTGAACAGACACAGACTAGTGAACAGACACACAGTAGTGAACAGACACACAGAGTAGTGAACAGACACACAGT
Source organism: Triplophysa yarkandensis (assembly GCA_033220385.1). Taxonomy (NCBI): domain Eukaryota; kingdom Metazoa; phylum Chordata; class Actinopteri; order Cypriniformes; family Nemacheilidae; genus Triplophysa; species Triplophysa yarkandensis. The sequence goes on along the minus strand of CM065661.1, from coordinate 3,617,544 downwards.
AGTGAAAAGGCACACAGAGTAGTGAACAGGCACACAGAGTAGTGAACAGACACAGAGTAGTGAACAGACACACAGAGTAGTGAACAGACACACAGAGTAGTGAACAGACACACAGAGTAGTGAACAGACACACAGAGTAGTGAACAGACACAGAGTAGTGAACAGGCACACAGAGTAGTGAACAGACACACAGAGTAGTGAACAGACACACAGAGTAGTGAACAGACACACAGAGTAGTGAACAGACACACAGAGTAGTGAACAGGCACACAGAGTAGTGAACAGACACAGAGTAGTGAACAGGCACACAGAGTAGTGAACAGACACACAGAGTAGTGAACAGACACACAGAGTAGTGAACAGACACAGAGTAGTGAACAGACACAGAGTAGTGAACAGACAGACAGTAGTGAAAAGACACACAGAGTAGTGTAAAGACACACAGAGTAGTGTAAAGACACACAGACTAGTGTAAAGACACACAGACTAGTGTAAAGACACACAGACTAGTGAACAGACACACAGACTAGTGAACAGACACACAGACTAGTGAACAGACACACAGAGTAGTGAACAGGCACACAGAGTAGTGAACACGCACACAGAGTAGTGAACACGCACACAGAGTAGTGAACACACACACACACACACACACACACACACACACACACACACACACACACACACACACACACACACACACACACACACACACACCTTAGTGAACACGCACCCTGAGCAGTGAACAAGCACCCTGAGCAGTGAACACGCACACCCACACTCACACACACTCCCTGAGCACTGGCCAGCCATTTGTGCTGTGGCGCCCGGGGAGCAGTTTGGGGGTCGTTGCCTTGCTCAAGAGCACCTAAGTCATGATTTTCCAGGACAAGACCTCAACCCACAACTCTAAGAGTCAAACTCCAACGTGGTGCCCGCGGGAACCTGGTAGCCCGCATGACCTTTTTAAGGTCCCCGCCACGCACAGGGCCCACCAACAAGAGCTTCACGTGAATTTTCCTCAGTCGGGGACCCAATTATAAAGACAACATTGCCCTTCAACACACTAAACAAAAACATCTCAGCAGTGATCCAGCATACGCTGAATTCAACTTGAAAGAGTGAATAATGTGACCCGGGCCTGTAAAGTTGGCATAACACTCATGAACATTTCTAAGATGAACAGAGATGAAAGATCAGGTCACCCTCTCTTTAAAAAGCTTGGAGACCCCAACCAACAGGCCATGACTTCCCAATATCCCAATAACCCAACATCTTTCTCTACTCAGCCACACAGACATGTCTTCCTGGATGATCTATTCCTTTAGATAAAACTCTGGCCTTCTGTGGATCCCAGCTGGTTGTGTTGGGCATGAACCCGCACCCCAACCCACGTGAATGCAGAAGGTCTGTCCTGCTTCTGGACCATCTGACGCCTCACAAAGCTGTTGAACCCCACCAAAAATGTGCTGTGACCTCATCCCTTGAAGAGCATGGAAGCGCAGACTTACAGTGACACCGTCCTGTTGGGGAAAGCTTCGGGTGAGGGCACCTGATGGAGCTCCATGTTGGTGCAGACCACCTTCCTGTCCAGCGTGGCCCCGGAGCTTTTCCCGGCGTTCTTGGTTCGATCGTCGTAGGTTTTACACTCGGATCCCAAAGCCTTGACGCCTCCGAGCAGCACCAGAGCCAGGGCGAGGGCACGGGCGACACCCGCCGACATCACTCTCGCCTGGGGGGGAGGTTACATAAAAACCTCGTTGTTCCTCTAAAATGAATGCGGGGTGTTTCTACAGACATTAAAAACGAGTCCGATCGCAGCTGATCGTGGCTGTGCTGCTGAGATTCAAACCCATGGGGTCGAATCCCGTCCTTTGTTTTCCTCGAGCTCCATGTCTTCCGACGCGCGTGGACTTGGGAATGTTTCGCGGGAAGCGGCGCGAGTGATACAATGTTGCGGCGCGAGTGATACAATGTTGCGGCGCGAGTGATACAATGTTGCGGCGCGAGTGATACAATGTTGCGCGCACTCGCTACATTTCCTTTGATGCGCGTCGCCGTCTCCAATCCCGACATAACAGTCCCACAAACTCCGATCCCAACTTTATTCTCCCTGCGAGTCCCCCAATGGGATTCGAAACAACGCGGGAAAACTTTTCGACTCGGGATTGCTCCCAAAGATCTCGAGGTACGCGATCCAGAAGAGCGGGATCCGGGAGAGATCAGTCCGTGGACGTGTGCGGTCCATTGGGAGGTGTTGCGCTCGTGCTCCCCGGGGCTCCGGGTTCCATTTCCTCCTGTGACGTCATCTGTGGTGGAGTCTGAACTCATGTGTCTGGCTCTTCAGGGGATTCCATTAAAGCGAGGGAGGCAGCTGCTCTGGTCTGGGATCAGTTGATTTACAATGTGGAGGTGCTGAAGATGATCATGATAGTTGAGGACTGCACGTGTGATTCTTAAAGGTGTCTTGGGATTATGTTCAAATCCCTGCTTGCTTTAAAATGGGGTGGATTGGTGTACACTTTCTTTATAAATCTGTTTTCTGACATTATGGGAATGCAGTTTTTTAATGTTGGCTTTCATAGAGATTAACTCAGTGGGAAAACTTTTAAGGGAATGTTTAAAAGGGTTACCTACTTATTTTGTCTTTTTATACGAGCACTGTTTTAAAAGTTACTGTTAGAAATTAATTGGAAAAGAAATGAATGTTAAACTTATGTCATTTACATTTACATTTAGTCATTTAGCAGACGCTTTTATCCAAAGCGACTTACAATAGTCGAGGAGACAATGAAGCGGTAAATAGCCGATACAACAATAGGTCAACAAGTGCTACAACAATGCTACCAAGTTACACAAAGAGAGAAGTTACAAAAAGTATATATATAAAAAAATTTTTTTTTTTGATAGAGTGAGTAGGTTAGAAAAGTATATAATATATACAGTAAAATGTTATACATATATACATACAGGTAATAAGTCACGCCAGGTGTACTTTGATAGCATTTTTTTCTCATTTTATTAAATATCTAATAATACAACACATCTTTATTCTTCCAAAGTTGTTTTTATTATATTTTGAGATAAAGACTTTCTTTGTGTACATGTACTTTAACAAATGTGTACTTTTATACAGATTATAGTTTTATCAAAGCATTAATGTAACTGCATGATTTTAGTGAGTTACAAAGCCTCATAGTTAAACTTTTGCGAAACTGTCATGTGGAACTTTTCAGAAAGTAAGGAACTGCTTTCCCGTACACATCATTTAAGTTTTTTTAGTGTCTGCATAAAAAGTTTATTTCCGTTCATGGTTAAACACACAGAACAAATGCAGCACAATACTAAAGGATTGTTCGTTCTTTGTGGCGGGCCGCTGATTTGTTTTTGTGGCCCTCACAAAAGGACTCTTCACACTGCACTACTAAACAAGTTAAGACTGGTTGGCGGCAGTAAAAAAAGGTCTGGCCCGCTTCACAGAACAATACATCTTGTGCTGAGAAGTGTAGAAGAGATGCTTTAGGGAGCTTTGGGCCTATGCAGTTCAAAGGTCTTATCGCCTCGGGTTGTTTGGTTTTTCAATTTGTCATTTCTAACAGTATTTGGGTAATTCCAGCGTTATGGACGTGACATTTCACATTGTGGACAAGCATAAGAATCCTATTAGAATATAATGGTGAACCAACCAACTGTTTGTATTATTCAAAACCATTGTTGATAGTGTTTAAACATCAGAAAATATCAGTCTGTGCACAAGTTTTCTATTTTAAAAACACAAACGTGCGTAAAGGATGTGAACAAAGGACAATGTTTTTTAGGAGACTACACTTTTTAAGATTTATGTGAATTAACACGTACAAACCACAATCAAAAATATCCATTATTATATAATATAATACATATATTTCTATATTTTTAATATTTGTGTGTCCATTTATGATAAAATGTAGTGTTGCAGATTTGACAATCATGAAAATAGTCCTTACTTAAGTATGAAAAATAATGCTTTAAAAATAAAAATAATGTTGTAAAATGTAAAGAGTGACGTCACATGGGTATTTAAACAACCAAATGTTGATAAAAATGATATAAGTATATTAAAAAAACATTTATTGAATAATATTTTAATGGGAAGGTTGATATTTTAACACAATTTCTAGTCATTTCTAATATAAATAAACATGTTCACCCTTACATTAACGTTGATTTACATAAAACTCAACATTTAATTTTAAAATGCAGAAATGTAGAAATGTCAGGTTTTCTATTACATACATAAACTCCCTTTAAGACTATTGTACAAATATGTTAATTACAATGGGCGGAGCTTTGAGTTGAGCCTACGCGATGACGTCATGCGCAGGACGTGATGACGCGATGTCTGCGCAGTTTGAATCGGAGCATTTCGGAAGTAAAAGCGGAAACGATTTAAAGTTTTTATTTGACAACTTTATGTTTGAATTTGTGAAGTTTTCCTCACATCGCTGTGCTTTGAAACATGAATAGTTTAGACGTCATCGCGTTTCCACGAGACTTTACGTGGGGAGCTGCGTCAGCTGCCTATCAGATTGAAGGTAAATTACAGAAAATATTAAATAATAAAAATTAAAAAATAATTAATGGAGTGTTACAAAGGTCACCATTATGTCAAGTGCAAATATTAAGGGTTAAAAAAAAGTTATAAATATAAAAAAAAATAGTTATGTTTTGTAGGGATGTTTGAAGTTTACATGATGTTTGTAAACAAATACAAACAAACACATGCATATGTTTACATATAGTATTGTTGTTTGTTTATAATTTAATTAACAAAAAAATATTTTCCAAATATTTAATCAAAATATTTTTTGTGACGTCATCACAGCTTAATATAATGCATATTATGTAAAAATATCTAATGGATGGGATTTTTCATTTTCAAAGCTCTCATTTTCCTAATTGCATATTGTTTTATATATTTATGTGCCTAATGTGTCATATAAGTTGAACTTTGAACCCTTCATATCATAATGTTTATCTTTATGTCCACAGTGTTTCATCATGGTAATTTAAATAAAACTATCAATGCTTATCAATCTGCCCGAATACACAGGAACTGTACTTTAACTATGGTTAACCAATGTAACTTTGGATAAGATTTCTCAACTTTCCATCTTAACCGATCTTGCAGGAGGTTGGAATATGGACGGCAAAGGGCCGAGCATATGGGACACATTCTGTCATTCTAAAGGAAAAGTGTTTGAAGACCAGAGCGGAGATGAAGCCTGTAACAGCTATCAGCTCTGGAGAGAGGACCTGAAGTGTATCCAACAACTTGGGGTCACCCATTATCGCCTGTCCGTGTCCTGGTCACGAATTCTTCCTGATGGAACCACACATCACATCAATCGGAAAGGTGCGAGGTTCAGAGAGGTCAAATAGTCGAAAGGTCACACTTTGGACCGTAAAAGCACTCGATGTAAAAATGTGTAACTTATATTTCGTTAGAGTGAGTATTAAAAAGATAATGACAGTATTCATGTGAATAATAAGCAATGCTTTATCTGTGCAGATCACATTAACAGAAATTAGAGACACAGGAAACAATATTGATCCTAAGATTTAAAAAAGAAAGTAATGTAAATTGATAGTTTACCAAACAATTAAACTATCCCATCATTCTTCACCCTCTCATCTTATCAAACATGTATCAAAAGAAGATATTTTGAGGAAAGTTGCTGACCGAACAACATCCACTTCTAGCCACAAAGCCTATGAAAGTGAACGTTGTTAGTTCCTACTATTCTTCCAAATATCTTCTATGGTGTTATGAAGAAATAAAGTCATTCAGGGTTAAATGTCAAGAGGGTGAGTAAATGATGACAGAATTTCCTTTTTAAAGGTTTTAAATCTTGTTTAAGTAAAGATATATATATATATATATAAAGATATTATATATCTTTATATAATATTATATCCCTAAGGTATACATTTAATCTTTCACTTTGTTCTCTTTCAGGTGTTGAGTATTACAACAAAGTGATCGATGACTTGCTAGCTAGTAATGTAACTCCCATGGTCACTTTGTACCATTTCGATTTACCTCAGGCCCTCCAGGACCGCGGTGGATGGAAATCAACAGACATCGCAGACATCTTTGAAAGTTATGCCAAGTTTTGCTTTCAGACTTTCGGGGACAGAGTTAAGCTCTGGACCACTTTGAATGAGCCCCACATCTGTGCCAAGCTGGGTTATGAGGATGGCATCTTTGCTCCCGGGATCAAAGAGCCAGGGACATCAGCCTACTTGGCCGGCCACAACATGCTGCGGGCTCACACCAAGGCTTGGCATTGCTATAACTCCCATTTCAGACATTTACAAGGAGGAAAAGTATCCCTCAACCTTAACAGCGATTGGGCAGAACCACTGAACCCTGGCTGTCCTAAAGATGTAGCAGCCACTGCGCGATACATGGAATTCTCTTTGGGATGGTTTGCTTGTCCCGTGTTTTGCACTGGAGATTACCCGGAATCCATGAGGGCCAGGATTGAAGCGAGGAGCTTAGAATTGGGATACAACCAGGGCCCCCGGCTACCCCGGTTCTCTAAGGATGAGCCGTCCCCTCTGGGCACATCGGATTTCTTCGCACTGAACTACTACACATCTCGAAAAGTAAAAGATCTGAACGGCAGTTGTAAGAGCAGCCAGCTCAGTTTTACTTCCGACCAAGGTGCAGAAGCTATCATCGATCCCTCGTGGCCCATAAGTGGGGTCCATTGGCTGGCTGTTGTGCCTGATGGATTGCGAAAGCTGTTAAAACATATAAAGGTTTGCGTGTCATTTTAATACACAAATACATTAAACACGTATTACATTTTATTTCTGTTTTATGCATAATAAATTCATTATTTCTTTAGGACGAGTACACCAGTCTGCCCATCTTTATCACAGAAAATGGCTTTTCACAGATAGGACCGGTTCGAATAGAGGATGATGACCGGTGCCAATTCTATCAGGACACACTTCAGGAAGTAGGCAAAGGTACTGTACAGTTACGTAACTCTTTGTGTAGAGGTCATAATCCACACATTATCAGGTACCACGCATGCAGATTTAGTAGATTTGCAGGTCTAGAAATGTCATTAACTTTGGTTGCATGCTTAAAAAATAAAACATACTTTAAAAAGTGTGGTTTAGAATCTATTATCTCATTTATCTCCTTTAGGCATACAGTATATCATGCTTTGTGTTTGTGGTTGATTAAAAATGTGATTTCAGGAAAACCATAAAGACATAGTATATAAAACACAGCAGACATGCATGTTTAAATGATAAACATCTTTAGACAGGCTGCTTCACCAGTGCTAACAAGTAAAAAAGGTTTTGAATCACATATTCTTTCTTTTTTAATAATTTCCCCACCATTTAGAATATAAATAAGTCAATTACGCTACAGAGTAGCACAACTAGAAGTCTAGGAATTATGTTATGTGTAAAAAATCTTCAACGGAGCCTACATTTGACAGGAATTTGAAAAAAATCTTTCCTTTATCATTTTATTATTTTATTGTCTCACCATAGAAAGCTTTTTAAAAATTATCAAGTGAATTTATTCGTAGGTAGCGTTTTCTTTGACAAATATATTAAATAAAGTATTGGTCTACCAAAACAAATGTGTACGTTGGCACAATTGTAAAAAGTCAATTTAAACGTTTAAATATTAAAAATTTGTAAACACGAATAAATAAATAGATAAATAGATGGATGGATGGATGGATGGATGGATAAATGGATAGATAGTAGTATTATATTGTATGGTTATAAAATTGTGAATAAAAGCCACATCTGAGTTTTGTGTCTGTCTCTTCAGCTATCAGTCAGGACGGAGTGAATGTTAAGGGATATTTTGCCTGGTCTCTTCTGGATAACTTTGAATGGGCAGATGGCTTCAGTGTGCGCTTTGGTTTGTTTCACGTGGACTTCTTCACACCTGAACTGAAGCGCACAATGTATCGCTCTGGCAGAGCGTACGCTGCTGTGATATCCAAACACCAATCCCAGTTCAAAGCAAAGACAGTTCAGTTGTGATTGAATAAAATCAAATCTTGGTTTTATCACACACCGATGCTTTCAACATGTCAGAGAATTTACTACTTTATCCAAAATGTGCAGATGTCAATAATTACTTAAGCTTTTACTGTATTTATCCCTAATGATTTTGTCTGCCTTTTATTTTTGGGAAGATAAAAACTTCATTTACTCTCACAGTATTGCAGAAAGAGCAAAGTACTACATTTTTACACCTTCTTGCTAAAAAGAAAATGTTCTTAAACAGTGAATACATAAATTTGACAGTTTCTTGGTAGATCAACAACAATGGAAACAAACAAACAATAAAAGGACTTTCTTATCCATCATAAGAGATAAATAGATGAATGCATCATGTGTCTTGTGTCTATTTCTTGGTCTATGCTGCCTCAATGTGGCTAAAACATGTATAGCTGGAGCAACATTCTTTAAATGTAGTGCTGGCAAACAAGAAATGTAAACCAGAAACATCATTTTAGAAGCAAAATTAAAACTTGTATGTAGATATATTGTAATCTTACACTAGTAAGTGTTCATTTAGAATTAATCTTTAAACCAGTATTCGCTCACCCATGTTAAACATGTTTTTGTTCTACCTCTAAACCTCAACACCACAAAACAATTTCTGACACTTCAACAGAAAAAGATATTTATAGAATTCTGGGTGTTATCCTGAAACATTAATATTTCAGTTATTATTATCTTGTTGATTTTTCAATGGGCATGTGTTTTCGGTTTAATTGTTCAAAATGAGAATATGATTTATTAAGCAGAACAAATAGGCCGTCCGCACGTTCCAATCGGGTTTGGAAATAAATTATGTTATGCAGAAAGTTACTACTGTCTGTGAATTAGTCTAATTTATATGAACATCCCATCACATTCAATGATGGACAATTGTACCGATGACAAATTAATAGAGGCACATTTTCGTTCGACCAAACTTAACTTGTTACATTTTGACAGACCTTATGAAATATTCAGCAGCGAGGGAACTCATTAGCCTAATATAAATTAACTGAATAATTTAGCTGCTAATTAACTATTTCCATATGAATTATATTCAAAAGTCAAAACTTTGTCTTGGCTGAGAATCCTGTGGTTCTCATTGTCTGTGGAAGTATGTGATGACTGATATGGCTCCAGTATTGAAGAAGAAGCTCCACAGTGTATGAAAGACGTCTTTAAAATAAAGGCTTATAATAATATTTAGCTTTATTCCTTAAAGTGAAAGGTTACACGAAAATTTACATTCTGCCATCATTTACTTTCGTTGTAAATTTCAAACTAGTTTTACTTTTTTCCACAGAGCACAAAAGAAGATATCTTGAGGAAAGTTGGTAACCGAACAGCAGTGGCACCCATCCACTACTATTCCATGGACACAAAACCAATGAAAGTGAATGAGTTACAGACATTCTTCAAAATATCTTCTTATTTGTCATGTGTAAGAAATTAAATAGGAACAGAAAAGGGGGTGAGTAAATTGATTTCATTACTTTAACAGTTTATTAATGCTATTATGTCTACTTTAAAGTGCCAATTAAAAAAATAACCAGATAATGACGCAAGTCTCGAAAATGTTGATGAATATAAATTGATAACATTGAAAAAACATTTGAATGTTTCAACATTGTATTAAGCTTCTCTGGTTTCAGAAAAGACATAAACGAGCAATATTCTGTTTTTTAATACAATTAAGATGTATTAATATTAAACACATTGTTTAATACAATAAATAGAAATAAATAAATATTAATATAAATTTAACATTAATGCAATCAGTAATGTTACATCACTAGCTTATATCCAGCACATTAAAAAAACACAGATCAAAATTTTACTTTGTAAATAAAATGTCTGCATTTAGGAAACTCACAAGGTGACTAAATACTCAACTGTTCATACTCAACTCAACTTCTCAACCCCAAAAGTCCAACCTGTATCAGCACAAAAGAAGATATTATGAAAAATGTTGGGAAAATTGACACTGAGCTCCCTAACAGAGACAAAACCACTGAGACATTTCTCAAAATAACCATATATATTGTTGTATACAGGTTGTAAACAATGTAAGGGTGAATAAATAATGAAAACTGTTTTAAACATACTGATTCATCTATCACTTTAATAGGGTTACATATGTACCCTGAGAAGTGCTATGTAAAAAAATTGAAAATGTGTTGCAAAGAAACTAATATTTAAAATCTTTGCTCAATAAACATTCACTAAATTTAGCTACACATAATAACACCTAAGTACAACAATTGTAGCCGTTGTGTGTTTTCTTGCTCTTTTATTTTCTCGCATTTTCCATCTGTCTTATCCCACAGGTTTGAGTTTTTAGTATTCTGACGTAAATTGAGGACTAGCACACAGCGTAGAGAATAAATAAAAGATAAGGCCATATAAGAGATACCAAAGAAAGTAACTTGTCTTCTCCCGCGTGACATTCAATCAAGTGACTGCGGCCTATTTGGGTTGAAGTGAATGGGAACTCTAATGGCACAATTACAAGGGATTTGCCATTTCTGCTGGCAAGACGACCGCACTTTCAGCGGCCGGTTCAGCGTTGCGTGTACATTTTCAGTTCCATTTAGTCCTGAATAATAGGCACTCACTGAGAACTGTCATCAACTAAGTGGCTGAAAAAGGTCTCCCTGGGGCCCAAACAATGATAGGATTATATTCTCAATTGATATGGCAGAGTCTTTGTTTGTACAAGATCTCTTTTTTTAACCACTAAACCCCCCATCAGCTTTACACCAAAGGGCCGCAAAGATTATTGCACTATCCAATAGTTTTCTCAGAACCATCCTTGAATATCGTAATTCATCCGGTTCACAGACTTTCCAATCCCGCTTTGGAATTTGATTCATATTGGACCTATCCAAACTTTTTTCTGAATTGTATTCCATTTCTCCAATTCGCCCTCTTATGATTATACGGCTCAAATGAATATTGTTTTTCCTTAAAACTTTTGGCTGTAACTCTATTGGCATGCAGGTCCGTCCAGGTAAGCGACAGTCATCCATACGGCTGACACATGGAGCTATCAGCTCAGACAGTGACTGATGGCAGTAAATGGGACACCGGGACTGATGCCATGCCGGAAGAGGTTGTCCTACGGCCCCCCTCCGTGGCAGATAAGAAATGGATACCATACCGGTTTGGGAGCTCTGTGGTAGATGGAAGGCTGTGTGGCTTAACCTTAAAAATTGATATTGGGTGGCGTGTGAATTACAGCCTCTCGTCTTCAAAAGTGATGGATCGGTGGATGGGACGATGATGGAGCCGTTGAGAACGCCAGCTGCTGCTGTTTGGTACATTGGCAAGGACAACATGTGGTGTCTGACAGGATGTCTGATGAGTCGATGAGGTTCTGTTAAAGACATTTCGAATCACTTATACATTTAAATTATTCAGCGTTTCTTTTCTTTGCACCATAATCACATATGTTTTGTTTTCTGACTTGGTTTCTAAGGTTTAGATGAATTGTATGCATGTCAATATTTTAAAGAGTGCCAATTCTACATCAATGATTCTTTTATCGGATTGGCACTTAGATCAAAATGCTAAGTTGCCTCTTGTAAATGTATATTTATGTTCTCGCATTTTCCAAAACCCCTTTCCTATTTTTTCATTCACAGAGGGTTTATATAAGAAAACTTTTTATCTGCTCCAGTGTAATGACGTTGCTCATTGCAATCTGTATTCAAGCATAAAAACAATCTCAAACATAATTTTTTCATGTGCTTGCCTTTAGTTTAGATTAGACAAACAAGACATTTGAGTATGATTATATAACAGATAATATTATTGTGACATGTCTAATTTGTTTGCGTGTGTGTGGGTCTGGGAACAACAGCACCGTAACCCACAAGGTAAAGGTCTTACATAATTTGCATATTATAATAATTCATAGAAGTGTGTCAGTGAAACAATAGGAAGTTTCTCCCACAAGTATTTCTTTTTTACCAATAGTGGTTCAAATAGCAAACATTTTCTGGGAGATGATGAGTTAAATGTCCACATTGTCATTTTATTTCACAAATTTTTGAGTAAATCTTAATGTATGAAAATGTTTCCTAGACCTTTTTAATGCTTTAATAACCACAAGTTGTGTGTAGGTATAAAAAAAAGAAGAATAGTGTGTCCATCAGCATCGATTTACATAAATATTTACAATTTCATACGATATAACAATGAAATGGTAATAAAGAAATACGCATTACAGGCACACGCCATTAAATTACTTTTCATTTTGGAGGATTTTATTTATCAGATTTCTAAACATATGTTACCGTCCACTCCGTTACTCAGTTAGGTAAACATATATGGTACCGGTACAAAATATATATATAGCTGTAATCAATAACTATTTTCTCTCTTTATTGATATACATTTTATACGTCTTACTTATACATTTTATGCCATGCATTGCCTGAGCTTGGTGTTGCTAGATGTCTGTACTACTAGATTTTGCTCATAGATGAAAAGACTTTCAATTTTCAAATAGACATTACCACATCAGAAGACTTTTTTTTATGAGTCAGTTATCATCTATAAGTTAACATATCGTAGATCGTATTCATCAAATGTTTGACCAGTGCATAAATGTAAACGTGGGAGATATATATAACACATAAATCGTTCAATGTTTCCCGTGTGCCGTATAAGCACAATGTTTAAAGAATTTTTTCCTGTACATGCGACTATACCCTGTCGAGTCACCTCTATAGGGGAGCTAAAGTAAGAGGACACCCCAGAGACGGCGTGTAATCATCATTCTGCCCTCGTCCTTCACATCCTCTTTTGCCTTTTGCTGGCGGCAACCACTCTATAATCCAGAAAACGCTCACCCGCCAGCCACGTGAGTCATCCCACACACTAAAAACCTTCATATTCAGTGATGTGTACTTTATTCTTAAATCTATATTTTAATAGGGGACATCCACCCCTAACCCCACCCATACCCATAACAACCAATTACAGCAAGGTTGAAGATCTCCAAAACCATTTGAACATAGATGTCATGTCTTGTGAAATAAACAGGTTGGCAGAGGCCGCGGATGCAGAGGTGGTGATCAATTTACATTATTGAAACAAATGAAAGCTCACCTCCAGAGCTGAATGTTTGTTGACCCTCTGTGCTATCCTAATTACCTTCCCTCCATCCAAATCTTTAAGCCCACCCTTTACCCTGTCCAGGGACACCCTAGCCGTTCCTTTTAATATAATGAAAGACATCACATGTAGGGATGCTTTAACATGATTCATGCCATTTCAAAAGCAGGAGACACCGACAGCGAGGGCGCTTTAAGGACGGTTATTGCAAATCGAGGGCAACCCCATTTTATTTTTCCCATAATAAAACCATCATCCATTTGCTCTGTTGTGAAATGGGAGATGCTGGTCAGAATATTTGAATTATGAGAGGGATTGCTGTTGTTTGATCGTGTGAGAAAATGTTATTGCTCGGATGCTCTTTTATAGCTCATTTTATAAGTTCTCTGTGGTGTGGGAAAGTTTATCCGAAAAATTAAATTCTCATCATTTTCTTTTTTTCTTCAGAACACAAATAAGATATTTTGGAGAATGTCGGTTGCAGAAAACCGTAGGTCCCCATTGACGTACAAAATAATACAAATGAATGATCTCCAACGATTATATTTGGTCGAACTATAACTATCAACTACGTCTCATTTGTTTCAAACACAGTTTGTTCAGAGACAAGAAATGAGACAAATGTTCAATTAGTGTAGAGGTGTAAAATAAGAGCATTTGTTGAGATGAAATAATCAGATTTAGGCAAAATTTAAGGGGGAGAAATGTTTGAGTTCATATTGAGACCTTTAATACTTTTACAGATTTGACTAAATTTAAGCATAGTTTGAGAAATGTTGTGTCTTCTGAAACTCTGTCTGAGAAATGTGTGACATTTCATGTCTTTTCTTAAGAGAAATATCAGAGCTTTTATTTGTGCTCTATTTAATCTCATTGATGTCCAGATGAAATAACTGAATTAATAAAATTCTAATTTGTGATTGGTTATGGGATGTCCATAAAGGTATTTAGAAATCTTCATAAAAACTGGGTTAATATAATCCAAAATAAACCCAGCTTTAGATGATTTGTGTTATTTTAAACCTTTAAGCCAACATGCTGGGTTTAGTTTAGGATCTATGTATTGTATTTTTATAATTTATTTTTAAGTTAAGTATAATTTATGAAAAAAAACACATACATTTTATTTTACATATATTTATATATTTTTTATATAATTTATCTTAAAATGTTTTACATTACTGGTTAAAAAAACTGAAATGTAACATATATTGATAAAACCGCATCGAAATGACAAAGAATTAAGGCAGCAGTAAAAGCACAAAAGGTTTAGATTTATTACTAAGGGAGAACAGTGAAATGCCATGTGTAAAAATCATGCTATATTTTATTGCTCAATAAACAGTAAAACTAAATATAGAACATTTCATTACAATTTCTTTAAAGAAAAATAATTGCATCATTAAATTAGCTTCGGCTTTTACATCTACATTATTGCCCCCAAAAGGCCCTTCCAAGGCGGACACAAAATATCACTTCAAATAAAGAAAAACATGTATTCATTTTATTTCGCAAAGTAAATATTAAACAGACACATTGCTCCAGTTGTGTTTTCCTCCAGAGTTTACACATCAAGGGTTTTACTTCTGAATAGACTGCAGATAAAGACTTGATGGCGTCCCTGAGACCCAGGACCTAAGCCTTCTTAAAGTATTTAACCACGTTGATCCCAACCTGTTAAAACATGCACAATACAGCATTACACACAAACCCTATCATTATTGGATTTCACAAATTACATTGGAGATTATTTGCATAATAAGTCAGTCCACCATGACGTGAAATTGGTGTATCGAATTACAACCTTAAAATAATATAAAGATCTGTAGCGAACTGCTCACATTAGTGCCAATTTTAAGAAGAAATGTTGTTCAAAAGGCAGGAAAAAGCTGTACAACAATGTTTGCATAAAGAAACTAGATACTTCACTGATAACTTACAAATGTTACAAGATTTTGCAACAATTTTTGTTCTGGTTTACAGAAATAGTTTCATAAATTAAAACTCTTTAACATACATTTTTTGCTGAAATAATAGTCGTCCTCGGTTAAAGAGGCTTACGCCTGTGAGGTCATTCAAAATGGCCACCAGGTTAGTTTCACAAAGCTTCAAGTAGATGGAGGTTTACCCTCCCAAATGTCACTTGATTGAATGAAACCTGTGACCCAGCCATAATCCTTCTGTTGGGTTAAAAATACAACCCAACATCATGACACAACAGCCTCAACCCTTCTATTTGGTTAAAAATACAACCCAACCCAACAATGAGCAAAACAACCCAACATCATGACCCAACAGCCATAGATCTTCTGTGTGGTTAAAAATACAACCCAACCCAACACTGAGCAAAACAACCCAACATCTTGACCCAACAGCCTCAAACCTTCTGTTGGGTTAAAAATACAACCCAACATCATGACCCAACAGCCTCAAACCTTCTGTTGGGTTAAAAATACAACCCAACCCAACACTGAGCAAAACAACCCATCATCATGACCCAACAGCCATAGACCTTCTGTTGGGTTAAAAATACAACCCAACATCATGACCCAACAGCCATAATCTTTCTGTTGGGTTAAAAATACAACCCAACATTGAGCAAAACAACCCAACATCATGACCCAACAGCCATAAACCTTCTGTTGGGTTAAAAATACAACCCAACATCATGACCCAACAGCCATAATCCTTCTGTTGGGTTAAAAATACAACCCAACATTGAGCAAAACAACCCAACATCATGACCCAACAGCCATAAACCTTCCGTTGGGTTAAAAATACAACCCAACATCATGACCCAACAGCCATAATCCTTCTGTTGGGTTAAAAATACAACCCAACCCAACAATGAGCAAAACAACCCAACATCATGACCCAACAGCCATAGATCTTCTGTGTGGTTAAAAATACAACCCAACCCAACACTGAGCAAAACAACCCAACATCTTGACCCAACAGCCTCAAACCTTCTGTTGGGTTAAAAATACAACCCAACATCATGACCCAACAGCCTCAAACCTTCTGTTGGGTTAAAAATACAACCCAACCCAACACTGAGCAAAACAACCCATCATCATGACCCAACAGCCATAAACCTTCCGTTGGGTTAAAAATACAACCCAACATCATGACCCAACAGCCATAATCCTTCTGTTGGGTTAAAAATACAACCCAACATCATGACCCAACAGCCATAATCCTACTGTTGGGTTAAAAATACAACCCAACCCAACAATGAGCAAAACAACCCAACATCATGACCCAACAGCCTCAACCCTTCTGTTGGGTTAAAAATACAACCCAACATCATGACCCAACAGCCATAATCCTACTGTTGGGTTAAAAATACAACCCAACCCAACAATGAGCAAAACAACCCAACATCATGACCCAACAGCCTCAACCCTTCTGTTGGGTTAAAAATAAAACCAACACTGAGCAAAAAAACCCAACATCACGAGCCAACACCCATAACCCTTCTGTTGGGTAAAAAATACAACCCAATATCATGACCCAACAGCCTCAATCCTTCTGTTGAATTAAAAATACAACCCAAGTACAGATTTATAGATACAGATATTTCAACAAGTAATGTTTTATACTGATGTACCTCTATCCCATTTTACATAAGGTGTTCACAACATATTTAAAAATGAAAACACCAATTGCAAGATTTATCTAAACAATCACAATCTTTTTGTCAGCTCACACAGTTTATCAGATTGTATCTGTGAGGGCCTTGCATCTGGTCGAGACTTCATGAATATCTGTAATCACATCTCACCTCTGTTAAATTGGCATTAATTTAGAAAAAAGGACACAGCTTGGAGGGTACACAGGGTCGTTCCGCCCTGCAGACGCAGCCTGTCGAAAAGTAAGCAGCGGACAGCATTGATTGTCTCCCTATTACCACCGTGCCATTCTGCATAAGCAGCACAACGTGCTGATGGAAACAAGTGTGGCTTCAGGTGTGAAGCAGACATCCGGGAAATTAGTTCCCTCTCTCTCTCTCTCTCTCTCTCTCTCTCTCTCTCTCTCTCTCTCTCTCTCTCTCTCTGTACCTCTCTCTCTCTCTCTCTCTCTGTACCTCTCTCTCTCTCTCTGTGTACCTCTCTCTCTCTCTCTCTCTCTCTCTCTCTCTGTCTCTCTCTGGTCTCTCTCTCTGGTCTCTCTCACTCTCTCTGTCTCTCTCTGGTCTCTCTCTCTCTCTCTGGTCTCTCTGGTCTCTCTCTGGTCTCTCTGGTCTCTCTCTGGTCTCTCTCTCTCTCTCTCTCTCTCTCTCTCTCTCTCTGTCTCTCTCTGGTCTCTCTGGTCTCTCTCTCTCTGGTCTCTCTCTCTCTCACTCTCTCTGTCTCTCTCTGGTCTCTCTCTGGTCTCTCTGGTCTCTCTCTGGTCTCTCTGGTCTCTCTGGTCTCTCTCTCTCTCTCTCTCTCTCTCTCTCTCTCTCAGCACATAAAGGCAGCTATCCTGTGAAAATGTCAGCCATGTCAAGGAGCCAAGAGCAGCCAGCGTGACCGAAAGCGGTCGCCGAGCGCTCCAGACCGCCTGACCTTGTGTCCACGGATGCACTCTCTAATATTTGCATCAAAGAACAATGAATGTTCTGAGCCATTCTTTATGATGCCTTGTTCACAAGAAGAAAACTTAAAATGGAAACTTTTAAAGCAACCTTTGGTTAAAAAGTAAATCCCAGTTTATACTTTAAACAGTCAGGTTTGCATAAAATAAGAGATGGCAATGCTTTGCTCCGTCATGTAGAGGTTGGCATAACGCTTTACTCTCACGAGTCATTTTGCATGTACGCCCCATCGCACGCTCACCCACAACTCCTTATGTTCTCTTCACTAAAACAACCTTCATTTCCATTTTTCTCCCTCATGTTCTCCCCTGCTCCCTCGACCCCTTCCCTCCTCAGAAAACTGATTACAAATGGTCAATTTGAAAATGGAGTCCAAAGTCCCCAAGGCTACACACTTGTCAAACCGAAAAAGGCACAAGGACGAGCGGGAGGCCGCGTTTTTTCGCCCGGAAACGGCAGGACGAGAGAACGCATGACAGACTCCCTCGTGCAACGCGGCAAAAGAAGAGAGATCGGGGACTTGGATCTTCAACATCTCGCCCTCAGCATTTATATCACAAGTCTCCACAAAGCAGCGATGGATCATTCCAGTCGGTTGGTGTTAGCACTATGGAGAAAAGCCATGGGCTGTCACAAAGCGCCGGCCTTTCATATTTTACCAGAGAACAGCAGCGCTCTCTCTCTATCTCTCTCAAAACTAATGCTCGCCTTTGAGGACAATATCTTCAAATCTCTCTCTCTCTCCTCCAGCCGAGAGGCTATTTTTGAATATGTTGCTGCCCGCCTTGCTACCGCTTGAGGAATCAAAGTTCATTTATCCTGCGGTACTACATCTGTTCATTATTCTGTCAACAACAATTTCAAAAGTCTTTGTTTCTGGGTTTGGAAGTGCCGATCTATATTCCTAAAACCACAAACTTGTGCGAATGTTCTTGCTTATACATTACATTTATTTCAATGATGAGGATTGTTGTATGAAGTTATGCTTCTGAGGTTGTTTAAACTTATGATTTACCAAAGCATGTTGTTAATAAGACAGGATATATATATATTTTTTGAACAAAGTTTGACTACTTTTTGAAGAAGCTTATCTGGAAAGCCTCATGACACAAAGAGTTAAGAACAGTGACATTTATATAATGAATCAGATCAGAAAGAATTTTCTTTAGACAAAAAAGGAAAGATTTGGAAATGATTAAATATAATGCATAAATGTTGTGTATGTAGGTATAAAGTTAATCTTATTAATTTAAATAATTCTATTAAAATTGAACAAAATACATGGTATATATTTCAAATAAGTATTTGATGAAATACTAAATACTATATTTTTTCATTACATACATTTTAACATATTTTTACATTTTAAAGACATCTTGTTATTTAAATGTTTCCACTAAAATCACTATTTCATGTTTTTAAATGATTTTACAATCTTAATATAACTGTTTATTTTTGTGATGTTTACTAAGCCAAATGAAAAATTATTAAGATCGTAACTGAAACGTAAACCGGAGCTTATTGTGACAACACATTATATATTTTTGTAAGATTTAACCACTTTATACTTTAACACTTTTTAACTCTCTGAAAAGACATTTTCAAAGGACACCCGGTACCACAACACAAACCCCACTGAGATACTTGGATCATGGTCAAACTAATCCCCTGATTCATGCAAAAGCTATTTGTCAAGCGTATTAGGAGTTGAGTGAAGAAGAAGGCTGCGTCTTTGAGAGGTTTAAGGACAACTTGTGTTCTCAGAATATATTTTTAAACCCGGATACACAGACACGGCTGCATCACTTCAATTCGTCCTGGATTCCAAAATCATCTCACCGGAAATGTTAAATAAACCCTGATTCAACTGAGAGATTAGGAGCTTCATAAAAAGAAAGACTTTCAAAGTATAAAATATGAAGGTCCATACAAAGGCTAAATATAATCTTTAGAAAAACGTTTGGGCTGCACAAAGAGAACGCCGAGTAATACTTCATCCCGTTTCTACATCTGAAAATATGTAATGGTCAACGTACTATAAAACAAGTTTCATATATGCAGATGATGCTGGCCAGCTCTGCTGTTGTATCTATGGGTCATTTCTCAGAATAAATGTAAAAATAATGCAATATTTGAAAGGCCACATGTTTATGGCTCCAAGTTTGATCTCTATCTCCATCAGCTGCAAACAAAATGCAAAAGGCTTTTTAAGTCAAAGCTGTGCATGACGCTGTCAGGTTGAGCTTCAGATCCTTGACACTCCACTGACTTCTGCCGGGGTTTTATCAGTGGATTAGAACTCTATTTTATATCATCACAACCCAATAATTCCTCACAATAAATGACCAAAGATAACAAATTCAGCTTCATGTTTAAAGATCATAGACCATGAATGTTACCAAGCTGTCAAAGTTTTTCATCCGTAACAAAAATGTGCACATGTATCTTTGTGATTCCAAAAATGTTTTAAATGATGACTGTCTAGTTTTAACTTTCTTACTTTTATTGTATGGAGTTTTAGTTGGTTTGTTAAGTGTTTAGTATTAATGTTTGTCGATCCATGTACGTTGTGTTTATTTTATTATATCACAAATTTTTATTTGATTAATTTATTTTTTTATGGTCATCACTTCACTTTCTCTGCATTGATTTACAAGGATAATCCATCTGAATTCTCACATAATTCACTCACTTGTTCCAAGTTCCAAGTTGTTTTGTTGAAAACAAGGAAAGATATTTAGAAGATTGTCAGCAAGAGGCAGTCAAAGGTTCCCCAGAAATGTTTGCTTGCCTCAATTCTTCGAAATATCTCCTCTTGTATTCAGTAACGCCTGTGTTGCCAGTTGATGACATTTTTTAAATATATCATAGGGTAATCACCAAAACAGATATTTGACAGGTTTGGAAGAACTTTTAAGTGAGTAAATAATGATATAATGTATTTTTTGTGTTTAATTTGGGTCAACTTACCTTTAATAAATGTTTGTTGATACAGATCCACAACATTCAGGAATGACTATTTTAAGCGACCTCACAGTAAATCCTCATAATAATATACTTTGCTCGATCTCAGGCACTTAAACTTCATGAGTTGTGTAACTTAATTGTTTTATTTAATGGCAAGAAAATTAACAAGATGCATAGTTCCCTATTCCTGCAGCGACTGTCCATAAAATCCTCATAAAATGGTCTTAAACGTTTTCTTCTGTGGTATTGTGATAAAATATCACTAATAATAACTCTTTAAAAAGTAGTTTTTATGAGGCTGCAATAAAAATCGTCAGTGTTTAATCTGCATTCATCACATTGTGACATTTCTATAAATAGATGCGACAATGCTGAGAGATTTAAAATGCATTTCCCAAGCCCTATTAGAAGCCGCATAATTAGACTTGTGTCAAACATTCTCCTTATCTGTTTGGAACCTGATGTCAGACTCTTTTTATTTAAATTTTTATACCGAATTTGATCCTACCAATCGACTTGGAATGTGACGGCATGAGATCCAGCTCAATACAAAAGCCTTCCAAATTAAAAACATATTGTGCTTTCCAGAATAAATGAATCAAACCAAAATGTAGTTGATTTGAGTAAGCCATGATAACTAAAATAAAAACCTGACTCATACATTAAAACACAAGATAACAAGAAAGAAATCACATTTTAAAAATTTAAGTTCTCCTATTAAAAATAAATTCGAAATGTATTCCTTAACATAAACTGTTGCTGAGCTCTTCGATTTGAAATAGAAAAGCTCAACGGTTTTCTCTCCAGCCACTTCAGAGAGAAAATCTGTATTTTGCATTGCTTTAAATTGAGCATACATTTCTTTTCCAGGAATTGACTTGACTGAGAGTTCCTCACAAGCGTTTACATCAAGAGACAGTCGACAAATAGCTTCCCAGCAAGTAACTTCCCACAAACGGACATCTCGAGTCTAATCCTTACACAGAGTCTCTAGTCGTCCGTCAAACAAAGCTAGTCATTTCACATTCACATCATCCCATCAGATTACAATGAGATTCAGAATTTCTGTGTTTTTCTTCGAGACACTTGTTTATCGTGACCTTGTGAACCGCGATGTAATAAATTGTTGCTATTATAAAACCTGAACATATACATATACATTTACATTCGCATTTTATCATTTGGCAGATGCACTTTATATAGCTGCACTTAAATTATTATAAAAATCTATAGGGCTAAATGTTACGAGTTAATTCTACAAGTTGGTTTTTGCGAGTTTTTTTTAATCTAGATTAAGACTTGGTTGATGACAACCCAAACCGATCACCATGAATCAACAGTTCAATCCACAGATGTTTAAGGATAACCCTAATGGAACAAAACTATTCATTTTAATATAAGTAGTTATCCAGATATTTAATGACTTTCTGATGTAAAACTATGATACAACTACACTTAAAAAATATATTTATGAATCTTCATATGCTGAGGTCTAGAATAAATATTTTCAAGCAAAAAGTTTACATAATGTGAGATTAATGGTCGAAGATTAGTTTCAAGGGGTAAAGTTGTCGACCACATGGGGACTTTAACACTTTTCATTATTTGACAAACTTAAACACACACAGTAAATACATCTGCCATAGCAGTAAAACTCTCCTCATATAAATCTCTGATTTATCCATTTGACTGTAGCATTGACTGACCATTCACTTAACCCAGGTCAGTAACCTCACACATTGTCCACTTAACCTTGCCGCCACAAGCGACCTCTATAAACCTTAAATCAATAACCTTAGACTTACACGTTCAGTGTGTCCAGACAAACAAACTGCATACATACATGGACAAATGAACACACATAAACACTAATGTTCGGCATGTTCACACTACCCAAAGACCGTAAGATTTATTGCTGTCACTGAATTCAACAACGATGCTGAGAAAATGTTAGTTGGCATCCTTCACCTGGCCTGCTCGCTGCTATAAATAGTCTGTGATGATTGTAATGACCCCCTCGTCCTCGGCCCACGATAACCAAAGACACAGAGGATCTCACGTGTCTGTGCGTGTGTGTGTGCGTGTGTGTGTGTGTGTGTGTGTGTGTGTGTGTGTGCTCAGTGGTTTTTCCTGACACCTTGTTGGCATGGATTCCGACAATATTTACTAAGAACACAGAGTCCTCTTTCAGAGCACTTTATATAAGAGCATGGCTAACATGTTGTTTGTGTTTTTAAAGGGATAGTTCACCAAAGTTAATAGTCTGTCATGAATTTATCATTCTCTAGTATCTGTAAAAAAGAAACCACATTGAGTTTTAAGTCAATAAAAAAGAAGGTTTCCCTTTTGTAATATGATGTATTACTAACTTAGTATAAAACAAAGATTTTTAAAGTAATAGTTCACCCCAACATGAATAATCCATCGGCATTTACTCACCCTCATGTCATTGCGCTGCTTGCTGGACTCCCGATGTGCACAACTAAACCTCTGCAGATGATTCAGAATGCAGCGGCAAGAGTGGTGTTCAAGGAACCAAAAAGGACCCATGTAACACCTCTCTTCATAAAACTGCATTGGCTTCCTGTAGCAGCTCGCATTGAATTTAAATGTCTTCTCATTGCCTACAAGACCACCACCGGTTCAGCACCCACTTACCTTAACTCACTAATGCAAAGGTATAGGCCCTCAAGATCTCTGCGCTCCGCAAATGAGCTGAGACTTGTGGTACCAGCTCAAAAGGGTAAGAAATCTCTCTCTCGAACGTTCTCTGCTTCAGTTCCTCGATGGTGGAACGATCTGCCTCTGGCTTCACGCTTGTCAGACTCAATCTCTATCTTTAAAAAACACCTAAAAACTCATCTTTTACGGCTACACCTAACTCACTAACTCACTTCTTTTCTAACTACTCACTCTATCAAAAAAAAAAAAAAAAAAAAATCTTTTGTAACTTCTCTCTCTGTGTAACTCGGTAACATTGTTGTAGCACTTGTTCACCTATTGTTGTATCGGCTATTTACCGCTTCATTGTCTCCTCGACTATTGTAAGTCGCTTTGGATAAAAGCGTCTAAATGACTAAATGTAATGTAAATGTAATTGCAAACTTGTTTACTTTGTGTCTTCTACAAAATACCTCAAAATATTTAAAAAAAAGAATGTTGCTCAGAAAATCACTGGTCCTTTTTAAACTAATATTGGTTTTGAACCCAGTGGGGACCAACACTTTATTGCCACCATTTTTCAAAATATCTTATTTTGTTTTTTAAAGAAGAAAGAAAGTCATTCAGGTTTAGAATGACAGAAGAGGTAGTAAATGATGACAGAGTTTTCAATTTAGGATGAACACTTTAAAATTGTGGGTAGGGAAGAAAAGACGTTTCATTCAAAACCCCAAAAACATCAAAATCTATTGGTTAAAACATAAGCAGAAAGATCTTTCAAAAATCATACTTAATTAACAGATGGATCATACACAAAGACAAAAGAAAATCTTTTGAAAAACTCTCATCATTTTCTTTTGTGTTCTGCATTAAAAGAAAGTCACGCAGGCAGGTCTCGAACAACATGAGGTTGAGTAAACCATAATTTGGTTTATTTTTGCTTGAACTATTCCTTTAAGAAAGTAAATAGTGTACATATTGATTTTGTGTATATAACATTTCTAAACCTTGCTTGTTTCTTTTTGGGTCATTCCACCGAGGTTACATATATTTTTTAACCAGAGAAGTACGGTGAGTGTATTGATCCGACATGAATGCTTCAACGTACAGGCCAAAAATCAATACCATATATCATTTTCACTTTGATAATGGAAAAATGGCTTCTCTGTTTTAGAGTCTGTGACCAGTACAATGTAACCTGATATTCTTCATTCCATTTTCATGACCGATGATTTGCCTTATGTTTGTTTAAAGCAAATCCTTACTGTAATGCACAACATTTTGTGTACAGTAAATGCGTGAAAAACGTGTTCATTGATTTGTGAATTTGCTTGATGGAGAATGAGTGCTATGAATGTATAGATATAGATCTCTTATACACCGTATGACAGTGAGGTATTTCCCCAAACCCCTGGCCTTTACGCGAGTTACGATTTCCGGTATGTTTCCGTGAGAATTTTCAGCTGCGGCGGCGTTAGATTTCTCGGCTGTATAATTAATCCACGTCAAGGAAAAAGCTGATGTATAAGGTGCCTTTGATGATGCAATGGTTCAATGCCCTCACACCATTCCTTCATCGTGTGCATTGTTTGGCTCTGAAAGTGAAATATGTAACCCTCGAGCAAGCCATATTTTCAACCCTTTCTTGTCTCTAATGCACGCTTACGAATAACAATGTCTCCTTGGTTCTCTTGAAATGAAATGTGGCACCTCAGAGTTAAAGTGAGGATTTTATAATCGTCGACTAAAGTACAAATTCTGATGACCGCGGTGTGGTCTTTATGCCAGGGAGGAACGCTGCAGTAGAACTGCTTGTTGTTCTTGACAAGGGAATAAAAGTTTATCATTGATTCAGCTTATTTGCCTTTTAAAGGACGTGAGCATTGGTGTTGATGCACACAGTCAAATCTGTGATGTCCAAAAAAGTGATGACAGTCAAAAAGTGATGATTTATGCTACCGGTTATTGTATTCTCAAACAGCCTCAACGAAGGTGTCGCGCTGAGCAGCGCTGCTTTTTTAAAAATTGAGGTATTGACTGCGCAGATGAATCATTTACAGGAAAAGAGCCTCAGATTCAGTCGATTCCAAACAGAGCTGTGCATTTTGACAAGTGCATTAGAAGCTGGAAAATAAATGTAAACATAAGATGGAAAAGTGTTGACTTCAGTTTTTCGGCTATGGAAAATTTTTCCATGCAGGTATTGACTGCTCAATTTAACAAAAAATCAATAAAAATGGCATTTTTTCGCTCTCGCTCTCTATGTATAGACAAACATAAACACGGCCTCTCAGATCATGTCCTTATATGCCCCACTTAATTCTGGAATAGGCCACATACAGATCACGAATGATGAGAATTTACAAGAATTGAGCTGCAGCAAAATATTCATATCATAATTCATAGCATAATTTAAAAAATTTTAAGTTCGCAATGTGTGCCGACTGTGCTTTGGTTCCTTTGAACTAGTTTTTAAGATTCTATTGTCAGAGATCTTGAAATGTCATAGATGTTTTTCAGATGATGCACCCCCAAAATAACTTATTATATTTTATTTTTGGTATACTTTACACATTTTCATTTCAGTTAATACTTTTTAGACTTCTGACAAAGTTTAAATTAAAAAAAATGAACTTTTCTACATAGATTGTTTTTACATTGTCAATAATAAAATGTATATTTCACTCTTTGTTTAGATTATTTTAATGTAGAACAAAAAATTTTGTTAATCAAATTCTACATATATAAATCGTTCACATACATTAATACACATTTAAAGTATCATTTTAATACGACAGGGTTTTGTCACCTAAATTCCAAAACATTAATGTAGTAGATTTAACACTTTTGCATTGTAAAATAGTAAAAAAATGAAGACAGTGTTCAACAAATTCATCATTCAAGAACAATAACTGAATGATATAAAATTGCTAATTACGATCGTCAAATAAATCAAAGCTAAGAAAATGACGTCATACATAAATTATGTTTCACTAAGAATATGCAACTGTACAATGCGTATTGAATGTGTTATGTTATATTCATCATTGATTTCTGTGCAGTGGTGCTTCAAGTGCTTCGAGTAACTTAGATGATAAACAAAAGACAGCAAACTTTATAAAAGGGCATTTAATCAAATCATTTGAATGGATAATAACAATTACTTTGCACTGTATGTTTATGACAACTCATAACGGCATAATGAATAAGGAAACAAGGGGGCGGAGCTAAGACTTAAGACAGGAAAGCACATGGCACAAGGAAACAATGGCCTTGTGCATCCAACACAACCACAAGACATTTGGATGCCATGATCCAGTCCCTCAAAGAAGGCAAATTACCACATGGGGGACAATGAAGAACCATACTGGTAGGAAAAAAACAGTTAGTATTCACCATGGTTTTATTGTAGTAAGTGAAGGCACTATTTCTTTGGTGATTGATAAGCAGTTGTGTAAGTTTGAGGCCTAATATACGATGGTAATCGGTTTATTTTCAGTTCTTCAATCCCATCTTCAAGTGCCAAACCGGCCTCATTTGAACCCTTTCCACCAAAAACACACTGAATAAAGAGCCGCAGACCCTTTGATTATGCATACGTTCACTTCAACACAACATTATATACACAAAATGAAGCAATTGTAAAGCATTTATATTTATAGGTCTGTTTACTGTTTGCTACATGGCACATCTACATTTAGCAAGTAGCATTTCAAGCTTTAATATCACTACATTCCAAAAATTCCAATTATTATAAAAATAATATTGAGGATTGTTACATTGATTTATGTAGAAACAATACATTAAATATTTCTTTGGATTGTATATTTGAACTGTATTTTTACAACTGGGCCGAACTGATTAAGTAACTTATTATAAAAAGGGATTGTTTGAACCGTATTACAATAAAAAAAGAGACACGTCAAAAATATTTTATTAAGGCATTGCTTTATTTGATTAACAGCACCAAATATAAGACCTGTGTCCCATAAAGTTCCTTTAGTTAAATAGTCATTTTTGTATCGTATGTCAAAGCATGTAACCATAGTAAAAGATCATAAATTTAAATTATTGACTTACTGACTTACTAATATAAAAGTTCTTTGAATTGTATACAGTATAAACAACGCTGCCAAATTGATTCATATTTAATCATTTTGGATAAAATAACTGTCCTCCAATGAGAGGAAAGAAGTGCTTAAGAAGCAAACACATTATGTGAATGTGTTACCGAATCTTGGAAGTTTGAAGTGCGCCGCTCACAAATCATGGAATCTGATTTTGTAACTTGGAAAAGAACAGGAACTAGGCAATGAATGAAAAGACATTAGAGAAAAATGAAACAACATAGGATTTGGATTCAGACAAGGGCTGCTGGGAAATAGCAGCGTAAAACTTCTAAAAACCCATTTCAGTTTCCTGAAGATAATGCGTTCCAATGGCGGCCCCTCAGAGGATGAGGGATTTTCAGACTCATTCTTACCCAGCGCTCATTTAGAACTTATTAAACTCATTACTGACCCAATTGTACATATTTAACATTTGTGGGTCCATTTCCACTTCATGACAGAGAGACGAGGCTGAAACTAGAGAGCTTTACAATACCTATAAAAAACTGCTGAAGCATGCAGATAAGCCTGGAAATGGCCGCGATTTATCAAGCGATCATGCCAATTAAGTGGTGAACTTGAACGGGTCGGCTTCTGCCGCGGTGTCCCTCGCTTTGTGCTCGAAATACCTCTTACACACTATATGGAAGAGGAAATTTAGGCCGGCGTATTTCATGTATTTATTGATAGCAAAGATGCATTCGATGACGGCGGGGTACTGAGTTTCTATAAAAATAACTTGGGTAATTTGATTATGTTTGTGTGTATGAACCATTTGATGATCAAGCTGAAATTTGATCGTGGAATAAATCATGGCTTGATGCGATGAGTACGAGAAACCCAACACTCGAATGGAGTTTTATTGACTCGGAGGCTCAAATCCACAATTAGATCAGTGTTTGTATTTGTTGTCCAATTATGAAAGCTGGTCGGATTTGTGCGAATGCAAACTAGAGGCGAATCCTTGGAGCGTGTGCTGAAATGTGTTGGAACGGAAGGCGTTGTGTCCTCCCTGTCTCCTGGATGGCTTTAAAACATGAGGGGAGCATGGAAACAGATTGGTAGCCTTAGGTATGTGAAGGCAGGCCTATTCCCCTTGAGAGATGGATTAAGAGAGAGCGAAAATGAATTATCGTACTTTAAATAGCCTTTTGGCTTTCTTTGTCCTGTCCTATTTCATTTTCCAAATGATGGCTGGACTTGAATGATATTCGGTTCATCCTTGCCTCCTTCTATCAACCACCTTCAGCTTTTTTATGAGTTCACTTTAAGTTCATTTCTCACCGTACTACAGTCAACAGAAGGGATCTAACAGCAGTGTTTTGAAATTGCTGACGTCCATCGATAATATTTTATTTAGGCATCACTTATTACATGGCAAGGCCAGATTTACAGCACCAAATGCATAATGCAGCATATTCTGGTATGTCCTCTAAAGTTTATTTAGCAAAAATGGCCATTTCTGTATTGCATGTCAGAGCTGGTAACGGTAATAAAACATAACGAATGTAAATTATTGACTTATTGTCGGACTTACTAATGTACACGAACACTTAGAGCTCAAATACAGTCCTGGAATTATGTTTGACTTTATGATTTGGGAAAGATCTGTATTGCCGCTGTCAGATAAATTAAACGCTGCAGCCTCGAGTAAGATTTGTTATGGGAACACCGGTACAAGAGCAGTAAATATTATGCCGGTCAATACAATCTAATATATAGCTCGGCCGGAAAGAAAGCAAATGCAGGTGAGCGATGGCCGAATAATATACTTCACTTTATTCTATATGGAAATGTAACCGTGCAGTCTGGAAAGTGGCAAAAATGGGTGTTTTAATGACTTCTTGTATGTTGGCATCATAAAGATGTCATCAGTTGAGTTGAGATCTGTCTTCATAAGAGCAGGTGTTATTATGTGATGTTCCGTTGCCATTTTTAGTTTTTACGGGTAAAGCTTTTTCAGACTGGAGTGTGAGAGATTTTCAATCGCGTTCTTTGGAAAATATTTATATATTTCATATAGTCTGAAAAGTATACCATTGATCAATGTCAATGGCTAATTTGAAATAGTTAAACTGGGAATGCAATTTTGTTCGTGGCTAAAGTTTATTCTTGATACGTATTATGTTATACTATTATACAGAAAAATAATGTTCACTTTTATATCTATGATTAAAAAATAAAGAGTCTAGTGAATAAATATCATATGTATAAGGAAAAACAGCCACAGAAAATTAGAATTAAAAAAATGTATAAAATGATTTTGGTTTCATTCTGCAAACTGTTAACAAAATGTGCAGAAAACTGAATGACTACAAATAAAACAAGTTTGTTTTCACTTTTAAGCAATACAACATTAATTTTCATAAATTAACTTAGGATAGGAAAATAATTTTTCATGTGATAATCACAATTATCTTTCCATACTGTCGGTCTTTCACAATGCGGTTGGATGGGTGGTTTGATTTTGTTGGACAGACACTGGACTGAAATGACCACAATACATCTAGAAATGTGAAAAATATACATTTAAAAGATCTCTTTTTTTTCTTTTCTTTGGCTGTATATTCTGATTCTATCTTGTTGCATACATACACGTCATGGAGGTGGAATGAGAGCTCGGTGAAAAATGTATCAAGCTGTGCTTTCACACCTTTAACTGGACCTGAGACAGGGGATTAGCACCTGTGCAGTGTCCACATATGAAACCAGTTTGGGGGGTTTGGGTTTTGGTCAGGGGTTGACATCACTCATGCCTCCGGCTGGCTGAAAATGCTGTGGGGGGGAGGAGGGAGATCAAGATGAATGACCAGCAGGACACTGCTCCTCCATCATCATTTTACCATGTGTGTTGTGTGGGTGTGAGAGAGAGAAACGTGTGAGATTTTTATTGCATGTGGGGGTTAAAACACATGGAATATAAGACGTGGGAGTCTTAATAAGAAGAAAAGAGACATATGAGTCTTTGTGTTATTGTGTGTGAACTACTAAGGAAGCCTGTTTGTGTGTCAACTCAAAAAAATGTTCACTCTGTTTAACGTAAAAACAGAGTAAATTAACAAGTTTTGGAATTTAAGTAAATATATTTTTTTTACATTTTGTAAATGCAAGTTAAATATTCTTATTTAAAATCTAATAAACTCCAAATTTTCTATTAGAATTAAAAAATACTAGTATACAAAAATATATATGTATATATGCATATGTCTATGTGTGCGTGTGTGTACGCATGTTGGTTAAATACATATATTTTATTTCATAAACATACAAATATTTGTAAATTTTAGAAAATTAGCTGTTGGACTTTTTCTAAACTATATAATTTTTTCTAATGAAAATATCTAATAACTGTTTCAAATGAATTTTTAAATTAAATATTACTGTTTATTTTGCAATATTTATTAAGCAACATCAAATATTATTTCACAGTGCTTGAGAAATATTTATCAATACTATTAGTATTAACCAATAACCCTTCATTCACAGTAAATCGGATTGTTGTCCACCACAGTTGCTTACGTATTATAAGTAGTCTAATATTATGGAAGAATGATAAGCCGTGATTTGTATGTTGTTGATGGTTGTTTTGTAAGATTTTGAAAGCGACTTGCTGTCTGATTTGCACTTAATTTTTGTTTAGGAATGTAAACAAATCATTTTTTTCGACACAAATGTTCCTTAGTAAATCCACAATCCTGTAGTCCTGAGATGTAATTATATGCAATGTATAAAGGCTATACACATACCTACCGGCAGAGCCCGTATAACAGATGTAAGAAGGTACTGCCAGTGAGTTTTGTTATCAGCTTGTCATCATTTATTGCATCTCTGCAACACTTAATGTGATAATGGGAACGTGGGCTGCACACAAGAACTGATTTGAGACTTTAAACCCATCACGGCTTAACAAAAATGATTTTTTTTTTTAGCATTTACTCACTGGCATTTTTGAACTGTGTGCTTTTCTCTCTTCTGCAGAACACAACAGAAGATATTTTGAAGAATGTCGAATGATGTTTAACAAAATTGACTTCCATTGTATATTTTGAGACATTTCTCAAAATATCCTATTTTATTTATAACAGAAGAATAATATTCAGATTTTAATCAATATCAGGGTTTTATAAATCATATCATTTATTTTGTGGGCTAAATTATCTCTTTATCTTTGTATGTCTATATACATTGGCCAGCAGTGATGAGAATGGCTTAAGGAAGCCTCATTCTGTGTTTCCGCCGTTGTTCTGTAAGCACCTGTCGATAACTAATCCTGACCTTTCCATCCACAAAACTAAAATAAGAATAAAATAAAATAGATGGCGGATGCTATCAAGAGGTGCGCAGTGTTGGCGGAGGAAATGGTGTTACTAATGGATTTAGGAGTGGAAAAAGAAATATATACGTGTGAGGGCCCATCCTGGGCCAACCCTTTCACCCCTGGGCAAGCTTCCTCCACACACCGCAAGATCTCATTCCCTCTGTCGACAAACCAAATAGTCTAATCCCCGTTACCAGGGAGAGAGGAGTGTGTGGCTGAAACACCGGTATATGTGCTGGCCAAACACGAAGTCCACGTCAGACGTGCCTGTGGGGTCGGATACCATCCGGTATGCTTGACCTATGTAGAACGTGATGAGTATCAATCCATTCGCTTGTTCAGCAAAGGTGAATCTGTTTTTCATTTGGCCGTGATCCAGTCGTACCTGTTAGAGCTGGAAATTACCTCCTCTCAAGGCCGCAAGCATCTCCATGCATCAAGAACACTCTGCATACATTTGGGTAACATTACGCCACAACCTGCGGTGATGATGGAATATTGTATAGACGGCTATGAAAAGCGAGCCTGGAGATTGTCAAGCGGCTTCCTTTAGGGATGCATCTGTTCTCTTGGAAGTAATAACCGTAATCTTACAGCGAGCATCCGCTGTGTGCTTTCAAACTGATTTAAGAGTAATCTTGAGGATATGTATGTGATGTTTGCGTTGTAAAAGACAGTATATGGAAAGTAAACTAATCAAAGCTTCTTTCCTGGGGATAAAGACGTCCCTTTTATATCAGCGAAGTTATAATGAAGCATCAATTCTTTGGTGGTGGAATAATTCCCAGACATTCTTTGTTATGGACTTGACGGTGGGGATATTTTGGGGTAGTTTCCTAAAGGCTCATACAGAAATCAACAATTTGCCACAATATTCTCAAACTTTTTTTACTATATTTTTTGGCTTTTTCATGTAATGTAAAGAGAGAGTTAATTTAGTTTTGTTTTTTGTGTTATTGAGCTTCATCAATATTTTCTTCTTTTAATATGAACTTTGTCTCATAATATTCTTCTATATTTTAATTATCTTAATTTTAGAGCTGTCAAACGATTAATTGATTAATGCTATCCCAAATAAAGGCTGTGTTTACATATTGAATGTCTGAGTACTGTGTATTAATTCTGAATTTACTAACACAAAGACATACACATACATGTATATAGTAAGGACATTTTAAGATGAATTTATTTATATTTACCTTAAAAGAATTTATGTAAATTTAATGTTTTTATTACATACATACATACATACATACATACATACATACATAAGTACGTGTGTGCATATGTGTGTGTATATGTGTATCATATATCATATATATATTAAATATGCACAGTACATAGTTATATATAGTACATATATATATATATATATATATATATAGAACAGATAAGAGTGCTCTCCAATCTTTATCAATAGAGCTGCAATATATATATATATATATATATATATATAAATTGTACATGTGATTAACGGTTCACAGCCCTTCTTAATCTATATCAATGTTCAGTCAATTATCAAAAACGATACATTTTTTGATAAAATGGTCAACATCTATGGTAGGAACTTGTTTTTGCAGATACAATATTTTTGCTATTTTACTGTTAGTTTTTACGCTACTTTAAGCAATTTTGCTTTTATGCCACTGTAT